>JABUQX010030022.1:25000-32500 GCA_015478945.1 Trachelipus rathkii
TCGATAATTATGAAGTTATTTTTATTTCTTTTGTAATAATTTAATAATAATAATGATAATAATATTCAATAATATTTAATAAGTAATAATCAATAATATATAAATAATAATATTAATAATAAATAATAATAATAAATATATAATATTAATATTAATAATATTAATAATAATAATACTTATCATAAATATTATAATAATGATTAAGTTATTACTAATAGTAATAGATAGATGACCAATAGATACTTATATTATCATTAATAATAATAGTAATAATATACCTATAATAATAATAATTAATCCATAATAATATAATAAAATAAAATAATAATAATAATAATATATAAATCAATAATAATATAATATAATAATAATAATAATAATAATAATAATATAATAATAAAATGAATTAATATAATATAATATAATAATAATATAATATATAATAATAATAATAAATAATAATCATAATGAATATAAATAATCATAATCATGAATCATTAATCATAATAATAATATAATAATAATTATAAAAATTAATAATATATATAATAATAATAATAATATAAATAATAATAATAATAATAATAACAGTAATAGTGCTGACAAAATTATATCATATTATCTAACTATTTCATCTGACTAATTACTAATACTATTTACTACTACTACTACTACTAAAAAGTACCAAAAAAATATAAAAATATTCAATATTAAATAAAAAAAAAATATATAATAATAATGTTCGTGTATGCATATATAATTAATAATATATAATATAATAATAATCATAATAATAATATAATATATAATATAATATAATATAATAATAAATCATAATATATAATAATAATAATTTAATAATAATATAATAATAATGAATAATAATTATAATAATAATAATAATAAAAATAATAATAATAATAATAATAATAATAATAATAATAATAATAATCAATACAATTTATTCAACTTAACATAAATAATGAAATAATATTAATAATAATATAATATATATATATAATATAATAATAAATATAATAATTAATAATAATTAATAATAATATAATAATAATAACAATAATATACCACTAATATATAACAGTAATAATAATAATTAATTATAATACAGTAATAATAATAACAACAACAACAACAACAACAACACACAACAACAAAACAACACAACACAACAATAATAATAATAATAATAATAATTCATAATAATAATATAGTTTACTTTTAACTTCTAATTCTCTAATATTTTTTTTCTGATTTTCATTAATTTTCTTAATACTAGTTAAGAAAATAGTTTTTGATAGAAAATAAGAGTATATTAATTTATTAGTTCTGGAAGCGCGGTTTTTCGTCCGTAAAATTCGACAACTTTAGCGGCTTTTGTTCTACCCTTTGAATGAATTTATAATACAGATTTAAAAATTAAAATTACAATTACATAATTTTAGATTTTTACATTTATATAATATTTAATTTAAGTGGAAAATACGTTGAATTTATTTATATGTCTGGTTTTTAAATGTTTTAATGTAGTTAACGCTCAGCTATTTTAGTTTTTTGAGCTTCGCAATGAGGAGTGCAAAATTTTGAATGACTGTGAGATTTCAAGTATGTTTTGTTTTTGTTATGTTTCCGTGAATAATGTTCAATATTACTAGTTTTAAATCGTGTGTATGCCTATCTGTCATCTATTAGTCGTGTAACCAATATACGTCGCGTACAGCTCGTATACGTACGTATATTGGTTAACACTATAGATTGAACAGATAGGGCATACAGCAACGATTAAACTAAAGTAGTAATTATGAATTTATTCACGGAACATACAAAACAACTATACCTGATATCTCAGTCATAAAATTTTGCACTCCTCATGCGAACTCAAAACTGAAATAGCTGAGCTTACTAATAAAAATTTAAAGACCAGACATTAATCATAAAGTCAACGGTATTGTCACTTAAATTAAATATTATATGAAATGTAAAATTAAATCTTATTTGTAATTTTAATTTTTTTAACTCTTTGTAATTAATCTCATTTCAAGATGTAGAATCGAAACTCTGAAGATGCCGAAGTTTACGGACGAAACGGTCAGACTAATAAATTTAACTTGCCGTTTATTTTCCTATGCAACTATTTTCTTAGACTAGTATTAAGAAATTAATGAAAATCAGAAAAAAAATATTTAGAGAATTAGAAGTTAAAAGTAAATTATGATGGAGCACGTGGTTTTGAAATAAACATAAATAATATATAATAATAATAATAATAATAAAAATTTATAATAATAATATAATAATAATATAAATAATATAATAATAATAATAATAATAATAATAATAATAATAATACAATAATAATAATGCCACCATTGACGCCTTAACCGTAATTGCAGATATCATTTCAGATTGCTATGCGATTTCAATTTCAATCATAGGTAAAATATTCTATAACATCTATTCACATTTAAAATATCATTTTCTAAATTTTATAAAGCATAAATAAAAAAAAAGGAATATTCTGTATTTGAGTAATGAATATTATAAATTATATTTTCTTATTCTAATTAAATGCAAACATATATATTAATATTAATATATATATTATATATATATATATATATTATTATTATATTATATTTATATTCTATATATATTATATATATATTATTATACTATTATATTATTATTTAATTATATATATATATCTATTATATATATTATAATTATATATAATTATATATATTAGTTATTATAATTAATAATTATATATAATATATATATATATATATGATTAATTATAGTATTACCATCAACACTATATAATATATAAAGTATATATATAAAGAAATTAATATGATATAGATTATTTATATATATTATATATATATATAATATAATAATATATATATATTATAGTATATATATTATAGTATAATATATATATATAATATATAATATTAATATAATATTTAATATAATATTATATATTATTATATATTATAAGTATATATATATATAAATTTCAATTTCATATATTTAATCTTTTTAGAGATATTATAATATATATATATTATATATATATATATATATATATATATACAATACTAATATATATATATATATATATATTAAATGATTTATATATTTTAAAGTATTAATTATTTTATATTATAAATATTTGGACTATATATATATAATATACTAATTTGATAATATATATATATATATAATAATAATTTATATATACTCTATATATATATCTATATTATTATATATTTATATTAAAAAATAAATATAAAATACATATTTATACTATTTACATAAATATATATGAAACATTAATACATATATAACTGTATACCAATATACTTACAATAAATATTAATAATAAAATAAACAAATATATAAAATAAATTAAATAAATAAAAAAAATTTGAATAAAAAATAAATAAATAAAAATATAAAAAATAAAATAAACAAAATAAAAGAATAAAAAAAAGAAACTAAAAAGATAATAATATACAATAATAATTAAATATAATAAATAAAAAATCAAAATAAAAAAAAAAAAAATCAACTAATGATGTTCAAAGTATCAACAACTAAACCTCTTTCATATAGTTCTATCGGAATAATACGTGCAATCATCTAGATTTAAATTTATTTATTTTATAACAGACTGAAAAAATATTTTTTCAAGTTTCATTTTTTTTTAATTTTGCCAAGCATATTTTGAAACTTTTTTTAATTTTTCTTCTCTAAAATAGCCCCCAATATTTTTTTATAAAGCAATTTTCCAAAACAAACTTTTTTAGATTAAAAACTTTTTTATTGCTTTCATTTTAAGACGCCTCCTATGACTTTTCCAGTGTCCAAAATTTAAGTATTATTTTTTTATATTTTTTTTTTTTTTTAAGGCTATTTTACCTGCTTATTTCCTTTTTTTTTTTTGCATGTTAATATTAATAATCACTTTGGATTAACATTTACCCAAGCTCTTTTACGCTGTAATGATTTATTTCTTTTTTTTTTTTTTTTTTTTTTTTTTTTTTTTTCCTTCTTTTTTTTTTTTTTTTTTTTTAACGCTTTTTTTTCATAATTAATGGTATCATCTTAACCCTTCAGATTTATATCCTTCATTTTTTTTTTTCCTAAATTAAACCTCTTGAAACTTTATCGCCTTCCATACTTTTACATTTGCTTTGATTAGATCGGTGGAATCTCCTAAATGTTTAAATTATTGAAATGTGTAAAAAAAAAAGTTACCTAATAGCGCTGATTCATATGACCTGTACCAAATGTTTCCAAACTTTGGCATTTGCTCAAGGGATGGTTGGTTTTCAACCATTATCACCGCAATAGTTTTTTCTTAGGATTTTTCCGAAAATGGAATCACTTAGGTGAGAGAGATCCCAAACATGTGAACTTCCTGCTGTCCAAATGAGCTCCGCTTTTCAATTTTACTTTATGAGATGCGCCCTAGGCTCGCTGGAGAGTTAATATGTATTAAATTGTATCGAATATTCAAATTTATCCCCCTTATCTTTTTTGAAATCTGCCTATATACTGATCTAAACAAAATGTATAATCCTGATCTTATCCTTTGTTAACTTTCGTAATTAATACACAGCCATTTCACCTTTCCTACTAATTTTGTCATGGGATCTATTCAGAGAAGCAAATCAAAACTCTTTGAACAATCTTAAAATCAGGTACATGAAATTAATATTTTTGAATAATATTTTTTTATATTCGCCAGGCATGCAAAGTTCTTCCCAAAAATGTAAGAATCCTCTCTAAGCTTTTGAACTTTACTCTTTATCCTGAAGGGTTATTTTTATGCACTCGTGAGAGTTATTGCTGTCTAGTTTCAGTCCTGCTTTATATGTTTCTAAATGTTGCAAAAATTGATCACAGTTTTTAGTCTGATGCGTTTCGCAATGGGGTTTTTAACCTACAAAATATAAATATAACTAATAATATATAAATAATAATAAATAATATAATATAAATTATTTATTTAATATAATATATATAATAAATAATAAATAATTTAATGAAAATATAATAATAATAAATCAATAATAATAAACAATAATAATAAAATATAAATAATCAATTTTGTTCATATGAAATCGAACAGTTGAGGGAATATTTTATCAGAAAATATTTTGAAATTCAACCGCTTTGGGACATTCTTTAAAAAAATTTTTGACACAGAATTAAATGTTCCAAAGCTAATGAATAAAAAGATCTAATATAGAAACCTTTAAATAACCCGAAGTATTTCACAAGAACCACCAAACCAACATCTACGAACACACATACTATCGCATATAAATTTATATTAAATATATATATAAATTATAATATATATATATAGTATATTTATATAATTATATTTAATATATATAATATATATATATAGTATATTATATAATAATTATAATATATATTGATATTATTTATTAATATATATATATAATATATTATATATCATCATATTAGGTTGAGCAAATGGTTAATATTGTTTTGAGAGAACTTTGCATAAGCATTTTTAGGTAAACAAACGGTTCCGGACAAAGTACTTTTTTTTAAAATACATATTTATGATGTTTCATAGTACGAAAATATTTTTTTCGTGCATAAGATCTTTGGAAATACTAATTTGAGTTGTTTATATAATAATTTATATTATATTTATATATATTATATATATTCTATTATATATTATATATATATAATATATATTATATATATATAATTAAATTATAAAATTATATATAATTTATTTATATATATATATATATATATTATATATATTAACACCTATACAACACAGATAATGGTCCTGTACGCTTTGCAATTTCTTACATTATTTCTTTCTATTAATACAATAATCCTTTTTTGGTACAGGAAAAAGCAAGTTTCACCAGAGGATGAAAATTAAAATGCCAGAACGGCTTTTGATGAACATCTGTTTAGTCCGAGGGGCAAATTGGTTTAAAAAAAGCTGAGGAGAAAGATAGAAATAGTGGTAGTGCATGATATAAGAATTGAAATAGAGGTTTGATGAATCTGGAATGACAAAGATTGGTAGAGAATTAAGGATGAAACGTTTTGGAAAATGGCGAGTGGCGCGGTAGGCTCTCATGCAAGAGACAGTTTAATATAATTTAAGAGTGTGCAGAGAGAAGTGTGGCTGCATTGGTATCTAGCAGAAAATCATAGGGATAACTCGATGCAACGTTCGAATGCCTATGTAATTGCATTTAAAATATATATCATGAGCATGCCATGTTTGAACTTAATAGTATGTGAGTCTAAATCTTCTAAAATCCGCTCCTTTCAGAGGAAGCCCGCTCTGTTGTTTTAACCTTAACTCCGCAGATATACTAAAGCATTTTAGAGCGATAAATGGTTTAAGTGGTGGAAAGAAGATGAGAGAGAGCGAGAGACGCAGAGGAGCAGAGAGAGAGAGAGAGAGAAGAGGTCTGGGAGCAAATAGAGTAGGAGAAGAAGAGAGTCAAAGAGAGAGAGAGTGGAAGAGAGAAGAGAGAAGAGAGAGAGAGAGAGGAGAGAAGAGAGAGAGAGAGAGCAGAGAGAGAGAGAGAGAGAGAGAGAGTAGAGAGAGAGAGAGAGGAAGAGAGAGAGATGAGGTTCAAGGAAATGTCATGTTTATAAGGTGGATAGATGATATTTAAAAGAATACCTGGAGTCTGATCTGGCAAGACAAACATTCCATGAAATATCGTTAATAATCGGTAAGCATGTATACGGAAATAACTTGGAGTCTGCAAATTAAACACTAACAGGTTTAATAAATTATATTATTATATTATAATATATATATTATAAATATATATATTCTATTATATATATATGATAATATATAATAATATATATATATTATAATTATTATATATTATATATATATAATTATCTACTATAATATATATATATATAATTATCACAATAATAATATATATATACATACATATATATATATTACTATATATATATATAATATATATAATATATATATATATATATATATATATATATATATATATACTATATATATATATATATATATATATATATATAGATAATATTTATATATATATATATATACTATATATCACAGGTGGGAACTTCCCGCTTCTTTTAGTCCGCTAGTCCCCGCTAAGTCCCGCTCCGAGCGGATACTAACAAATAGTGAAGGACTACGGAGGTGCGGAGTCGTCCAGGGAAAAATTAGCGAAACTTGCCAAGTTGGGATTCAAAAAAGTTTTCCGCCTCTTTCTGTTCCGCACCTTTTTTAAGAAATCGAAAAAAATATAGTTTTTTACTTATTAAGAATTTCCTATTGGTATAATGAAAAATATAATTTTAGATTTTTAAAGTATATATAATGTACTTTACAGTCCTCAAAGACTTAGTTTGTTTTTCTTGATATTAATACTTCCCATAAAAAGATCT
>JABUQX010030022.1:37500-41675 GCA_015478945.1 Trachelipus rathkii
AATTTTAGAAATTTTCAAGTAATCCTAATAATAATATTAAATAATAATAATATCAATAATAATAATAATATAATAATAATAAATAAATAATAATAAAATAATAATAATAATAAATAATATCTCATATATATAATAATAACTATAATAATAATAAATAAAACTAATAATAAATTTATTATTATTATTTTATTTAAGAACTAATTATTATACTTATTATTATCTATTATTATTATTATTCTATTTTATTATTATTTGATTATTTATTATTATTATTTATTTATTATTATTAATTATTATTATTATTATATTTATTATTATTTATTTAATTATTAATTAATTACTTAATTATTATTATTATTCAAGATTTTTCCAAATTCCTAAAACCTTCCTAACATTATTCATTCATTTTCTCCTTTAGGACATTTTTTGAATAAAACAAAAAATATTGCCCGTTTTCTTGAAATGCTCCAAAGCTTTCTTCCGCTCACAGGTGGGAACCTTTTTCAAGATATTGACTTTTATTTTGAAACGAAGCAAAAATTCTAACTTAAAAATATTTACATATATTACAATTATAATAAGCAAGATTAAAAAACTTAAAATTTTATTACGAAAATAATTGTGGAAGTTCAATTTTAGATTGGTGGTCTTTTTTTTTTCCCTTTCTTTCTTTCTTTGTGAAAAATATTTTAGGTAATCGGACATTTCGGTTTATTTTTATATTTGATGTCCCGGTCCTATGCTTTTTTTCTAAAAGTAGGGATCTCCGCAAGCCGCGTCTAGTATCCGATAGAATCCCTCTTTCTTTTTATTCATCAGAAATTTTGAAGTAATTTTTTAACTATTTCATTTATTGTAATAATTTTTTATGTTTACCTGCATATGTGGGTGTATGCTTTACTTGGTTTGTACCTGTGGCTGCCACATAACGCCCTGCGAATGGTAGATTCCGTCGATATCTTCTAAGAGCATCCTATAAGCATTGTCTTGCAATGGAAATTTGGTACACGACGTTTTGTAACAACCGAAGCCTCTGCCAGACAGCTGGGTACAATTCACGACGCACTAAAGCAGAAAGAAGCAACTTTGTTCTGGCGTGATAATTATACTCTATAGTTTATTAGCTTTCATAGTATTTTTTTCCCTTTGATATCGTATCTTTAAGAATCGAAATTTACATCTTGATCGCTTGCTTTCATTTATTAAGCTCTAACTATTTTGCCTCTATAATAAAGAGTAGGTTTTTTATTAATCTTCTGTTCTTTAGGGATGCGCCCAGAAATATAATTTAATGTGTTTTTTTCAGCTGTTTGTTTTTCTACTACAAATCTTGAGCGAAAACCATTGTAATATTAGAACTTTTATTTAAAGTACTTTTTCTTTTCTTTTTAATTTTCTTTAACAAGAAGCTCACCATTAGGAAAATGTATTTTTTGGTGGCCTCCTGTGGTAAAATAAGTTGTTTTTAATGTTTAGATAATTCTCTTTATGGCGAGAGGTGGTGTTAAATGAGTCGAAATTCATATAATCTCTTTATCGGGTAATTTAAGTAAATATCTCTTTCAATTGTACCATCATTGGTATTTACATTTTACGGTCTAAAATTAAATTATTGGGTTATGCAATTCTCATCATGTACAATTTATTTGCTAATATGGTTCTCAGTTCTTGGTTAATAAATTTTTGAACGCTGTTTTATGAATCATTTAAAAATGACACACGTAACCATCAACGTGGTCTCAACGTAAAAAAGGAGGGGGTTTAAATATATTATGTTTCTTTGAATGTTTCGTTTCTATTTCCAGACATATAACGTTCCCGCGGAATGTCTGGGTCCCATGGGAGGATCCATTGGGAAAGACTCCATTTTTTTTTAATCCAAAAGTTTTGTTTTTTAGAATTCAAAGGCGGTTTTTTTGGTGTGAGGCTTATGGAGTAAGTATTTTCAAATATTTTCTTTTTCTAGGTTGGGGCGGAATATTTTCCTTATGATAGACATTTTTCCAGACATGATAGCTCGATGCGTTTTCAATTATACCTGTGAACATTTTTGTAAAAGGCTTTCGACTCGGGAACTAAGTGGTCAATTTCCAAAGAATTTTTGGATTGCTTGCTTTTTGGTACAACTTAATCCGCTGATTTTCTCACATGTATGTTTTAATCAGTGGTAAGTTCTGATTCATATTGTTTTTAGATAATTGGTGCAAAATATCTCACTGGTAAATCGTATTTCCTGTTATACTATTCATCGTTAAGGGTGGCTTTTTATCTTTGATTTCTGTGACTTTTGGAAAGTCCAGCTAATAAGAATCGCATTTTGTGTAAGCCTTCCCCTAATTCTCTTTGTAACCCCTTCTTTTACGTGAACGATACGTTTTTGATGACACCGACTGTTGGTCATTTTTTAAAGAATCATACACAGGCGTTTTCAAAAATTATTATTTAAGCAAAGCCTATATGCAAATTTAATTATACATAAATGAGGAATGCCATTAAACATGAAATCTTATTTTTTAGACGTGCAAAATGAAGACTACCAAATGATGTTACAATTTGAAAGAGAATATTTACGTTTTAAAAATACCGATAAAGGAGTTTTTAATTTGAATTTTCGAGCTCCATTTTTCACGCTGCGCTCGCCTTATAAGTAATTGATTCTATATAAAACACTTATCACATGAGCCACCAAAAGTAAGCAGTTCTAATTGGGAGCTCTGTTGGATGAAAGAAATCTAAAAGAATACATAAGTTTGTTTTACTAACCTTAACAAATGTTTTTTTCCTCAATTATCGTGAGTAGAACGCAACGCTGGAAAATACAGCATTAAAATATGCTTGGCCGATCTAAAGAAGAACTAATACAAGCCCCATACTTTCTATTATAAGAGTTGGGGGGAAGTTGGGTTTGGGTTCAGTAATGAGAGGATCAAGAAATTTGAAAATCCATTTTTTAAAGAAACATATCAGGGAAACATAAATAAGACACGGATCCAGCAATTAGCGCTTATTATCAAGCCACAAAGTTATGTCTTCTGCGTTAGTGCTGTGATGTCCTCATCTGCCCTGGAGTGTTATGCCTTCGTTGTCGATATCATGCTTGCGGTGCTGTTGCTGCTATTCGTTACTGTTATAGCGCCGAGTTACGCTTCCGGGCCTCTTTTAATTTGGGGCCAGCACAGTTAAAACTGGCAGTGTTTATGTCCAACACGATATGCAGGAAGACCATAAAGTTACCACGATGAAATAGTAAATTTAGGTTCCAAATTTAATAATAATGAGCGCGGTAATTTGATCTTAGTGGCCGGAGCTCATTCTGTATTTGAAGCCCATAGACGGCAGACCTATAAATAAAACTGTTTGCAGAATGCCAATTCGATTCAAAAATTTTTAACATAAAAGGAAAGAAAAGGAAAAAAAGAGAGGTTTCCAATTGTCCAAAAATCACACTGGTGATAACAGATATAATTTTAACTTTAGTTTTTATCTTGGCTTATTATAATTTTGTAATACTCTTGTTGAATGTTTTACATTTAGGGATTTTGCTTCAGTTCATCAATAAAAGTCATATCCTTGAAGAAAATGATCCGATCCGTAGCGGAACGAAAAAAGCTTTGATTCATTTCCGAAGGCAGAATTATTTCTGTTTTTTCGAATTTGGTCCTAAATAAATTAATGCAAAATGTTAGGTAAGGTTTTTAGGAATTTAGAAAAGTTCTTGCAAAAATTAAATATTAAGACAAATGCCCCTGGATTTTATTATAATTTATTTTTATTATTATAATTTATCTCATTATTATTATTTGAATTTTTTAATTATTATTATTTTATTATTATTATTAGTTCGTAGTAGTAGTAGTTAGTAGTAGTAGCTATGATAGTAATAGTGAGATAGAGCAAAGCAACTGGTTAATTTTTGTTTTCAATGTTCACAAACCTGAACGCGCAACGCGCGGCTATGTTCTGAATAGATTTAAGAAATTTGCAAAAGTGGCATCCGCTGTTTTGTTTGAAAAATTTTAAGACCGCAAAAAAAACCGCATAACCCGCCGGATTTATGCAAAAATCTCAGCTTTCCGATCACATCCACTAATACTATTTATACAGTTTAAATAATATTATTATAAATATAATAATATATATTAATATAATATACTATATATATATAATAATATATA
>JABUQX010030023.1:0-22500 GCA_015478945.1 Trachelipus rathkii
GAGATAATCCACGCCCACTCTACTCCCCACTGCCTTGAAACGTCCTTCCATGAGCTTTAGATCTTGATGAAGCGTTCACCCTGCTCATCACGAACATCGCCTATGTTATCCGTAAATTTTCTTAGGTGAGAATGTAAGTAGTACAACTTTATACTCCATTCTACACTCATGAGAAAGAAAACTGTCTAGAAGTTCCTGTACAATGTTAGTGTTCTCGGCTTTTCCTGTTCCCCAAACAATTTGTCTACATTGAATCAAAAGCATTCCAAGCTCTTGCCTCTAAGCACACCGCTACACACGCATCACGCAGGAGTTCCGTATTTGTGGCATCAAACTCTACTCCCAAGCTTTATCCCTCTCCCTTCTTTCTCTCTCCTCCTCAATCAGACACCAGCGCGATACCAACGACCCCTCTTCCTCCCTCTCGAAGCATTTACTAAGCGTGAAGCTCTTCCCCTTTCACCATCACTGATCCAGCAGCCTTCCACAACTTGCCCTTCCATCACACCCAATCTATATGAGTAGTGGAGCGTAAGATCGCATGTCTTTCTCTCTCGTGCAGTCGGTTCTCCCACGCCACCCATCTTCCTTAGTCTCCACCTGGCGTCTACATTATAAGCTCATTTCTCACTTCTCTGGCGTGTCTAACTACTCTCTTTGCGTTCCAGTGTATCCTTTGCCCCGCCCGCCTTTGTCCCCCACATCAGACACGTACCTCAGCAGCGCTGATCCACCTTTGTGCTTAATACCTGCTTGCTGACCCGAAGCAAAATGTCTTTTACCATTGCATTCGCTTCCCACCTCCATCCATTACCCCCAATCGCTACCCCTCATACCTTTTCTGTCAGCTCTTCTCTCCACACAACCTCCGTTCTTATTTTACCCCGGACTCTCCTCATCCTGCATCTTACCCCGACGCTCATCCTATCTGAAAACCTGCCCCAGGCCCCCAATTTTATTCCTTTTTTTGCCTGCCTTTCGTCTTCTCTGTCACACACACACACGGACTCCAGGTCCAATAAAAGTCGCTCCACCTCAACCATGCTACCTCGCTCATTGCTGCTGGCCCACCAACATCGCAGTAGTTACGGCCTGCGCACACCTTCACTGCAATACACAAGCGTTACCACCTCTGACTGAAAGAGCCTCCGCAGCTCTGCTTCCCTGTTACCTAAAAGGATCCATGACTTACCTCTCCTTGAAGATGCAAATATTTTGGACAATATTTCGAATTATTATAAAAACATTCGCAAATACAGACTCCATACAAGATCGTTCCCGTTCACCTGGTTGTAATAATACGGACCATCCACTGTATTTCAGATGATTGATAGACAACATCCAGTCATTTGATCCATACATGTAGACTACTAAAGTTACCACATGTTTCCCGAATATCGACCGCAGTAAAATTGCTATAATGTATATATATGCGAAAGTAACGTGCTATACAGTCTACGTATGGAGCACTTATAAATTTGTCATTCCTAGGGAATATCAAAATTAGGATCCATGATTGCACAAACGATGATACAGCAAATCCAGAGAATTTATATTGTGAATCAGCACCTCCGAATTACTATATATCCTACAAAAGTCCATCCAAGAAAAATTCACCTTTTTTTGTTGACCCAGTGTAAGTTTCTTTATTTTCCCTAAATGGATGACCGAACTTTGTAAAAAACTATTCGCCGAATAGTCGAGTATTATTCGGCCGTAATTTTACGGTATTCGGCGAATAACCTTTAGTCCAAAATTCGTATTCGTATCGCTTTTTCCACTATTCGGCAACATCCCTAAATATATATATAGTATAATATAATATTATATATATAATAATATTATATAATAATATATATAATTATATATTATAATATATATATATAATATATAATTATTATATATAATATATATATATATATATATATATATATATTATAATTATATATATATACGCAGCCTCTGAGAGCCACAATCATATCATCAAAAACTACAACAGCTACCGGAAAGGAATACATTGCTGGAATGCTTGTCTAGTTTTAGTGCGGAAAAATGTTATTTAAAAAAAAAACAAAAACAAAAACTACAATAGCTACAGGAAAAGAATACATTTTTGGAATCCTGGTAAAAATTTTATTAGAAATTGTAAAAATAAAAAAAAAAAATAAAAAAAAAATTATGTAATAATTACACTGCGCCAACAAAGATTTGTGGCAAAATATTTAAGTCATTTTATAGGAACTTGTTGCCCTGATTCCGAATATACTCCGTTTTCCTAGATTGGCTCTAGTTTTGAGATACAGGGTGTCACAAAAATACATTAATGACAACAATTTATGTTAGTTGTAACGTAATTCACAATAAAAAAACACGAAAGATATATATCCAAATTGTTAATGAGTAGTAAATAAAATGCTAATAGGTCAAAACATTCAATTCAGTACAAAATCACAATTAATGCATTACAAATCGTGTCTATATGATTGTCTTCTGTTTGCAGAATGTGGACAATCACGTTGAAGCTCCAACAATAGTCTGCCATCATGTGGTATCCCATCTTCCTTGGATCTTTCTCTTCCATCACATTGATATCTTGATGGAACCTCTCCCTTGTTCCCTCACTATAACATCCTAGATTACCCGGAAAATCTAAGTGACTATGGAGAAAGTGAACTTTTTTATGCATATTAGCATTTCAAATTTTAAGTCTGAAAGCTTTTCTGTACGAGTTCTACATATTTGGCAGATTTATTGTGGTTGCCCAAAAAGTCCTGAACAACCAAGACAAAAAACTTTTCCAGGCAGATGCTTCTAATATCAGTCATGTAATTTATGAAATTGTCATCCTTGATGATTTGGCGAACTTGAGGGCGCTATAAATTCCAGCTTTGAGTTTCCCATTACTCAACCCTGGAAAAAAATCTGCAAATTTATTTAAACATTCACCATCTTTGTCTGGGGCCCTAACAAATTGCTTCACCATCCTAGTTGATGTGAGTGGTGGAAATAATTTTTCCCTGTCAACCAGTTTCGTTAATGATATGTGATGCACCTACAGTCATTATTTTCCCTAGCAGCCATACAACTTTTTCCCAGTGGTTCTTCTTTAGCCCTACTATCCCAAACATATGAAACAAGGTACTTAGTATATCCGCTTGCTGCCCAAGTAAGATGTTGACATTTCAAATCAACGCATAGGGACCACTGGTGTTCATTAATATAAGCTTCTGCAAGATCATTCTATATTCATATTCCTCTTTCCAGTTTTGTAGTGACCTATTGATTCGATCAATCATATCCTATTGTTCAATAAAACACACTTCAAGCTCTCGTTGAAGTATCAAAATACAATCGCCAATCTTCCGTCGGTATTAGAACCCCATTGAGTAGGAGTCAGGGATTTCCTACAGTATACCTTAGTCTTCTTCTTCAATGAAATATGCAAGAACCGAAGTACTCTTGTCCGAAAAAAAGTTATTTTACATTCGGGCTTGAGACAGTTCTTTTTCACTAGTCTAATGCTAAAAGCTCAGAATCTGCTGAGATACTTAACTCTCGCCTACTAAATCATTGTCCTTCATTTAATTTTCTTACAGATATTATTCACTACCACTTATCTGCATGTGTGTGCACACCGAATCCTGGATATCTTCTTCATCAGAAAATGCTAGTTCTGGGAGTGTAGTGAACACTGGATGGGAACATCGTCGGAGTGTTTACAGGTCGCCTTGCTGATCCAAAATCCGATACTCAAATTTACGTTTCTTGTAACGATGATACCTTTCAATTAACCAAACAAAAATTAGCAGTCAACTGTGCGTATTCTTTCTCCCGCTCATAACCATAGGCACACAAATTTTAAAATCCTTTTTCGTCAATTTTTGACGGAGGTAGATTTTCGACACACGTTTTACAGACCCATATGGGAGCCAGACTTATCTTGGTCTCGAGTGGATTTGCATACTATACCGTTATGATTTCTCAAACAAGGTTAATGCATTTCTTTTTTGTTCTCCCTGGCAATATTCATCACAATGTAGCAGAATAACATGGTTATTCAAACACTCTTCGTAAGTACTCATAGTGTTCTAAAATAGAAAAAAATAAAGTATATATAAAGGTTAAGCCCCTTAAAAAGAAATAAAAAACGATAACAAGATAATAAATATACATATAAAAAAAATATTTGTATAAGAGTATAGTCTTGTAACATCCTTCTCTAAAAACTAGAGCGAACTTTGGAGGAAGAACCTCTCTCACTCATAAATCAGCACACCGATATACTATAAATTCGATAAAAATATCCTTGCAGCAAAAAAAAAAAAATTTTTTTGTTGGACAGTTAAAGTGAATATAAGGAAAAGGCCTATTTAGAGACCTTCTAATGTTTACTTGTTAAAATAAATAGACTTTTCTATTAAAATTTGTTTTTTTTTAAGCTAAAGTAATACCCAAGGGTATAACCGCCCCGAGGCAGAGTCGGGTCTCTCGCCTTCCGGGAACTACGGGTAGGACAATTCCCCCTTCCGGGAGGGTCTCCGAACCCCGATCTTTGGTATTTGGCTGTCGCGGGGTTCCTCCGCCTCTCCCTACGGGGTGTGGAAAACGTCCCCCCCTCTGTGTTCCCTCGTCGGCTCGACCCCCCCACATTGCCGTGTAATACCTTACAAATAATATATATATATACTATGTCCCCGCCGTCGAGCTCCCCCCAAAAAAAATTAGCCAATTTTTATGTTTAATATTTTTTTTTTACATTTCCTAACAAAAATTTACAAATCCAAAAATGTATTCCTTTTCCCTTAGCTTATTTTAGTTTTTGAGATATGGTATTATTTATTTATTTTTTTTTTTTACATTTTCCGCAACAAAAATTTTACCAGGATTCCAACAAGTATTCCTTTTCCCTGTAGTTGTAGTTTTTGAAATATGGATTGTGGCTCTTCTAGAGGCTGCGCTATAGTAATATATATATATATAATATATATATATATATATATATAAATATATATATATATATATATATATATATATAATATATATATTATATATATATATATATATTAGGATGGCATTCAGTAAAAAGCCGAATACCGAATACCGAATATTCGGCTTAAGGTATTCGGCCGAATACCGAATATTCGGCCGAATAATCACTTCGCTATTCGGCCGAATAGTTATTTCAAAGTTCTGTCATCCATTTAGGGAAAAATAAAGAAAACTTACACTGGTCAATAAAAAAAAAGGTTGAATATTTTCTTTGATGTAGATTGCAGCAATATTTAGTAATTCGGAAGGTGCCTGATTCCATATATATTCTCTGATTTGCTGTATCACATCCCTTTCGTCAATCATGGATCCCTATTGTTGCAATATTCATGTGCGCACTACGTACTGTATAGACTTACCTCCGCATAATACAGAAATCAGCAAGTTTGCTGCCGGTCATTATTCGGGAAGCATTTTGTAACTTATTTACGTCTACATGTATGGATGCAATGACCTGATGATGTTCATCATCCATTGAAAAATGAAGGGTGAGTTTATCATTGTTCACCCAGCGTGAACTGAACGATCTCGTATGAGAGTTGTATTTGCCGAAGTTGCCTGAGCTGTTGGCTTCGAGTTGCATGAAAAAGACTACTGACCATGGCCACAAAGAGTAACATCTTTTATCGTAACAGGAAGCAGAGCCGGAGGCTCTCCAGTCAGATGCGAACCTTGTGCATTGCAGTGAAGTTGCAGTGCCTTACTACCCGCTTATGGGACTCCCAGCATAACGATGCAGTGAGTTGCGACGTTTATTGACACTTCCAAGAGCAGTTTTAAGTTTTTTTACACAACTGCAACAGGTATGCTTCGTCAGATTTGGTACTCGTACATGATGAGAGAGGAGTATGCAAAATTCAAGACAGTTTGGAGAGCTACAATATCAGGTACATGGATGTAAATATGCGTCGACCTCAAATGGTAACATTTTGCTTCGGTCAGCAAGCAGTTTCACCAAATTATCCCTGCTTCCTGTGCTATGGGACAGCGGGTGGCAAAGGATCACTTGACCAAAGAGAATGGCCACCGAGAACCTGACGCCAGTGACAGAAACATCGTACTTGAATCCATTAGTACAGGCGATAAAACAATCATCTTATCCTCACAACACACATAAAACTTTGTTGATGAAACAATTTGTGAAGCCCGACCATGATGGTGAATGCTTCCGCTAATAATGCTACACGTTTCCTGGTCTGAGTGATGAGAAGAAAAAAGCTGATATGGATATTGATGGCCCACAAATACGACACTCCTCCGTGATGCTGCCTTTGTTACACAATGACTTGTTAGAGCAAGAAAGCGATGGAATGCTTTTTTCAGAGTAGCCAGAATTTTCTGGGTAACAGGAAAAGCCGAAGAACCACCTAACATTGTACTAGAACTGTAAACAGTTTTATTCTTCATGGATGTAGAATGAGTTAAAAGTGTACTACTTACATTCTCACCTAAGAATATTTCCGGATAACCTAGGCGATGTTGATGTATGAGCAGGTGAACGCTTCATCAAGATCTAAAGTTCATGGAAGGACGTACCAGGCAAGTGAGATATCAATTATGATGCCGACTATTTTTGAGCATGATGAAGATATTCCAACGCTATGCACAGTAGATGTCTACGAAAGAAAGTTACTACCATCGTAGGTATGTTTACATTAAATAAACCCCATTCTTTCTATTACATTCATTGTTGGCCCATATTACATTTGTATTATGTATTATATGTTTAACATATATCTATCAAATACATATATCATTGCGATGTGTTTCTCTCCCTTCATATTAGCAAATATAATAATATAAATTATTAGATATATATATATAATATATATATATATTATATATATTATTATATTATAATATATATATATATAATATTAATATTAATATATATATAGTATATAATATATAATATTATATATATTATATATAAAATAATATATTTATATATATATATTATATATATATTATTATATATATATATATATAATTATATATATATATATATATATAATATATTTATAATATATATATATATATATATATATATATAAATATATATATATATATTATATTATATATATATATCCAATAATTGGATAGACCCTCTTGAAAAAGGTAAAAATCATTAAAATTTTACAAATCTGTGTAACACAATATCTCACAAATCGATGTATATGCAAAAAATCCATACAATTTTTGGAAGCAGAAACATCAATAATCAATTGCGAAAACCCGTCCAAGAAATTTCATGTTTTACCAGTGTTATATACAAATAATAAAACAAAAAGTAAACTAACTATTTCTTTTCCATAGCAAAACATTCACATATTAAAAATAATTTAAATGAAAATTGAAAAGTTTCGTAGTTAAAGATATTAAATAAACTTCATGATAAGCCTAAGTTAAAATTGACAGAACATTAGCAGTTCTCCAATTTCAGGGATAACCTATTTCTGTGGCTTCATAAATATTTCTCCTTTCTAAATATTCTTTCACTTTCGACTGATGACGGTGGAGCTGATAGTGTATTTAATGCTAGTTTTTCAAATATAATAACTATTCAGTGTTTCACATTGAAGGAATATCATTGTCTTTCACTTGTCAAAGTAGGCAAACTATATATTGTTTATTTCTTAATGTAATTCCGTATGTAGCCTTTACTTTTATGTACAATAATCACATCGTCAAAAGAATTTCTTTCTGTTTTTCACTCTCACTTTCTTTTTCAGTGTGACGATTTTGAGGCCACAATTTCTTTAAAACAATCATTAAAGAAGAAAATAGAACCTTCAGCTTCACTTTCCCCACTACCTGAATCGTCGTCAGCAGAAGAATCAGGAAGCTAAATTTTCATGCATTCTTTCCATGCCTCAACACCATAATTTTTAATGATTCATCTGATTCATGTTGAAAAAAATTAGCTTGAAATCGCAATCTAGAAAGTAGCTTACACACAAAATGTAGTCACATAGAACTTTAGAAAGCTTTTTTCTACTGATTTCTTAAGCTCTCAACGAGTGTAATTATTCCCAGCTTTTGCTTGTAATTGCCTTATTTAAAATAGATTATTGCAAAATGAAGGATCACTGGGCGAACTGTTACTTCACGTTTAAGCTTGTTTGAGTGATTGTTGTCAAATGGTTTCAAGTAAATGGAAAATTTGCCACTGAAAATCAGTCAACATTCTGATTGCATTCAGCAGCGTATATGGATAGGGTAACTTTTTGTTCAAACAATCTTTTAAGCATATCATAAGTTCTGTTCCAGCGTGTAAAAACGTCTTGAATTAATTTATGCTGCTTGACATTCAAGCTGCATCTGTAAAGTTTTAAACTTTGCAGCTACGTTGCTGAATGGTGAAAATGAGATTATATGCAAGCAAATAAAATATCTTTAACGACATAATGACAAAATATTGAATCGTGAATGCATAGTCGCATGTGAATAAAATATGAAACTGATAGCAAGCCACTCTCCCTATACCAGCTACCATGTTTATTTCTAATATTTTGGTTGTCTAATCCTATTTATATATATATATAATATATTATATATATATATATATAAGATATATATATTATATACTATATATATATATATTATATATATATAATAATTATATATTATATTATTATATATATATATATATATATATACCAAGCTATTAAGAGATATCATTATATATTATCTAAATTTGTATTCAATTTTTTAGAATATTGAAAATGTTTCAAAGTGACCCCTTATTAGTCTGAATACAAATACAAAGAAAGTTTTACGACCATATTGGCTACAAAATTTGGCTATATTTTATTATTTTGAGGGAAAAAATAAGTTATTTAAAATTTTCAATTTTAAATTAATATAAACTTTCCCTTATGTGACGTAATTTTAATATTGGTTTATATAAACTCATATCGTTTAATGAATAATTATCTTTTAAAACTAATATACGTAATACCGAATATTCGTTATTTTGGCCGAATAGGCCGAATAACCGAATACTTACAATATTCGGCACAATCCCTAATATATATATATATAGTAATATAATATAATATTAAGTATTATATATTATATATATATTAATATATAATATAATATATAATATTATATAATATATTATATTAATATTAATATAATAATTATATATATATTAATTATAATATAAATTAATATATATATATTAATAATATATATATTAATATATATAATAAATTAGGGTACAAAGTGAGTGGAGGTTCACATTTTGATTTTTTTTAATATATGAACTATATGATATAACAATGAATTTAAAGGGTGACGGACATGATTCAAAAGTTCACAAATATTTTAAATAATTATCTAGCAATCACATTGAACAAGTTTCCAAAATGAGATAATTTTTGATTAATAATTAGATACTAATATTCGAAAAAGTATCAGTACACTTTAACAGTAAAAACCAATATATATACATATTTGTAGAATCAGCGTATAAAGCTTATTGCAAATTTAAAAATAATATGAGATATATATATATAATATAATATATATATATATATATTAATATATATATATATATATTAATATATATAATATATATTAATACTTATATATATTATATTATATATATATTAATATATATATATATTAATTAATATTAAATAGGAGCTATTTAGGTTCAAATGGAAACTCTTTTCTATCAAGTTATCCTTGCAGAGCTTCAGGAGAGTATTTTCACTGTGACACCCAAAACGACCCAATGGAATAGTAAATTTATATTTTTAATATCCATAATATATTTTTATTTTATGAGATGTGAGTTTTTTAAACTAAAGAGAATTTCCAAGGGTTAAAACCGCATATAAAGATGGCAGAGGAGTTCGGGTCTCTCTGCTCTATACTCGGTATGACGACGCGTAAGGACTATTCCCCACCTCCTAGTAGAGGTCGCCGAGAACCCCCGCTCTTTGTATTTGTAGTGTCGCGGGTTCTCCTAGCCCCTCCCTACAGGGTAAATGAAAAACGTTCTCACCCCCCCTACTGTCCCCGTCGGCTCTATAAAGTCTCCCTTAAATATTAATATAATATATATATATTAATATAATATATTAAATATATATAATATATATATATAATAATATATATTATATTAATATATATTATATATTAACTATATTATATTATATCTCGAACCGACGGAGGGACAGAGGGAACGTTTCTATACATATCCCATAGGGAGGGGTACGGAGGAACCTCCCGCGACACCCTAATAACCAAGAGCTGGAGTTCCGGAAAACCCTCCCAGGAGTGAGGAAATAGTCCTACCCCGTCGTCCACCAGGAGGCCGAGAGTGTGATAGTTCTCCATGCCATTCTTTTATTTGCGAGGTTAACCCTTGTAGGAATTCCTTAGTTTAAAAATAACACCCATAAAACTCAAATATACACGGAAATAAAAAATAAAAAACAAAATATTATATAAAAAACCACTTTTAAAAAATAAATTATTTAATAATAATATTTATAGAACTTTTGTGAATCACAAGTCGGTACCAATAAAAACCCAATTATTAATATCAATTGTAACAGCAAATATATTGAAAAAAAAAAAAAAAAAAAAATAAAAAAAAAAAAAAAATACACGACGGAGTCAAACATAACAGCCATATATTTATTGAAATCATGTTCCGTTCACAACTTAAATTATCAATTTTTAAGTATAATATAATAGTTAATATATAAAATAAATAATAAAACAAAAAAAAAGTCAAAACTGAACGGAGTCGTAAAACATATACAGTCACTATAATTATATATTATATATATATATATAATATAAATATATATATTATAATATTTATATATAATATATATAAAATAAATATATATATTTATTATAAATGTAAATATTAAATTGTTAATAAAATTTAGTATTATATATAAAATTATTAAAATATTAATATTATAATATATAATATATTATATATAATTATATAATAATATTATATATAATATATATTAATATATATATATATCAGGTCTATATGAGCAAGAATTGCCTGTTTGATGAAAGGTAATATTAAGAGTATATTTAAAAACTGAAATTTAATTTTGAGAAATTAGCGATACAATCTATATTTATCACGAAAATGTGATAGAAGAAATAAAAAAATTTATAGTATATAGCAATAAATATATATAGTGATATATATATATATATAATCATATATATATATATATTATATATTAATATATATATATATATATATAATACGTTTATAATATATATAAAGATATATATATATATAAATATATATATAATATATAATATTTATATATATATAATTAATATATATATAATAATATATAGTATAGTAATAATATAATATATATATATATATAATATAATAATATGTTTTAATATGAATTGATATTATTAAAAATTATTTCACTAAATTATGACATGCGTAGCGTTCCCCATATATTACTCATACTCACGTCCGACAATCCCCTACCTACACCACACCCACACACACACATCATATGGATTACATAAATAGGTATATTATCTTAGTAAAGTGACTCTAGGACCTAGCCTAACCTAAACCATAATAATTTTAAATTTTTTAATTTTATTTTGTATATGCCAGTATAGCCGAATAGCTTACAATCCATATTTAGGAATTTTGGCTTTTAGCTACATAAAAAAAAAAATAAAAAAAAAAATAAAAAATGCAATGATAAACAATTTTTTTTTAATTAATTATATAATTACATCCTTAAATAATTAGAGTTTTAAATTTTAAATTAATAATTAAAAATATACATCTTACGACCTTGGCAATGGTGCGTACAGCTTCTGGCAGCGACATATTAATTAATAAAAATAAAAAAATAAAAGTGCAAAAATATTAATTAATAAAAACGGCTTAAATTAGTAAACTATGATTAGCTACCATAATCATAGTACAAATATGTTAATTTCAGCAATAGTTTTAATGCCAGAACAAAAAAAATATTTTCATAATTACAAATAACAGCTTACATATTTAATATATTTATTAGTGAAAAATAAGCTTTTCTAACGGTATACGTCATTAAATTATGCCAGACAGGCAGTGTTCGAAAAATCTCTTACCTGCATACATCGGTGAGATTCCGCCTAGTAGCGATGAATGAAAAGAGAGAATTTTATTTCTGAGCATAGTGAATGGAAAAACAATCAATTTTTTTAATATTTTTTTTTTACTTATTTTACTTGATCTATTGTGGTAAATACAATATATTTTATCAAAGCTAAGTATTATCTATTTTATATAAAAATATAATAATTTAATATATATATTTTATATATTTTATCAATAAAATAACCATATATATATATATATATATATATAATTAAGTTAATATATAGATAATAATATAAAAATGAATAGTGGGTAAAAATAGTAGTAATTAAAAATAATGTTTATAAATATAACTGTAAATATATATATATATATAAATATATATATATATATATATATATATTGATATCACTATTATTCACCACACCTATATCAGTTCACCACCACGGGGCTCGTGCATTATTAAATACAGATCAATAGACGAGCTAATCACCTCCACCACTTTTGTCACTAGATATCACTCAACTCCCTATATGACTATAAATAAAGATTCTACGTTCTCTTCTCAGAGTACCAACTGCTCTCTGATCCCCCCCGACTGTCCTTTGTCCCGTATTTATACTTTATATACTTTCTTTCCTGACCTGTGAACCGCCCAGAAGTCGGCAGCCGTTCTTTCCTGAGTCAGTGTTGACCATCAACACAATATAAGGTGAGGGCCAGAGCAGAAGTATGATTACAAAGTATATGAAATATAACTACATCATATCCTTTTTTATATATATTATAATATAATTATATCAGCGAATCTCTATTATAATATTTATGAAAAATATAATATATATATATATAATATAAAATATTAATATAATAATATTATTAAAAATGTAAAATATATATATTATATAATATATAATTATAAATAAATATAATTATAAATTAATATAAATTAATAATAATATATATATTATATAATATTAATATATGTAAATAAAATAATTATATATATATATAAAATAATAATTATATATATAAATATATATTAATAAATTAATATATATATAAATATAATAAATAATTATAAATATAATATATATATATATATTAACGTAAAAATATAAATTAATATTATTATATATTATATATATATATTATATAAAAATAATTATAAATAATTATATAATAATTATTTATAATATTAAATACTTATATGATAATATATATAATATAATATAAATTATACTATAATATATTATAATATAATAATATAAATTAATAATTTTATTTATATAATTAATAATAATTATATATATTATATAATAATAATAATTATAATTATATATTATATATATTCTTCATGAATAGGCGAAATCCAGGCAACTTTTGGATTCAGAATCGAAATCCGAGTCCGTGTTGTTCATGAATTTTCGAAATCCGAGAATCCAAATTCCGATCCAGCACCTTCGTATTTGAATCCGAATCCGAAATCCGTAATCTAATCAATAATAATATTAATAATAATACATAAATAATAATAATAATAATTAATAATAATAATTAATAATTAAAATAATAATAATAATACCCCATTCATCTTTGACGAATCCGTAAAGGAAAAAAAAATCAAATGTTTGCTTGTTTTCATTATAAAGTTATACTATATTATTATTATTATATATTATTCATTATATTATATTTATTATTATTTATATGATATATTATATTATTATATTATTAATTAATTATAATAATATATTATTGTTGTGTGAATATATTCTTCAGAATCGAATTCCTGTAACTCCTAATCCAATGTCAATAAATGCTTTGAACTTACGTTTTATTTTATTTTTATTTATCGTATCCTGAATCCGTGATTTTACGAATCCGTGAATCCGGTCTTTTGTATTTCTCTTCCCTTAATTTTTTACAAAATTAAATCCAGACAACCAATGTATAATCACTATTTCTTCACAGATTCTGTTTATGTTAATAAAATTGAGTTTATTTTTTACTCTGCCCTTGGTGTATTGTGGATGAATACATATCTTATTATTACATTCCTATGTTATATTAAATTAATATTACTTCTTATTATATATTTAATTAATTATTGTATAAGAATTTTATATTTATATTATTAATATAATTGATATTAATATATATTTAATATTTTTAATTATATATATATATTATATTAATATATTATAATATTATATATTTATTTATATATTATATTATTTATTTATAATATAATTTATAATTTTTATTATATTAATTAGTATATATATTATTATATTATTACTAATATATATATTCTTATTGTAATATATATTATATATATATTATTACAAAAGATTAATTCAATAATTATTTTTTTATTTTTCAATATAATTTAATACTTTTTTATATAAAATATAAGTACATTTTAAACAGTAAATATAAGAACTAATAATAATAATATTAATCATATAATAAATAATTATATATTATATAACCTATACAGGAACAATTATAAAATTTATGAATCATTTATTTTTATGATTATATTAAGTATAATATATGAATAAGTTTGATATTTATAAGTAATACCCATAAAATATTATTAATAAAAATGAGTGATCAGAGTATTGTACCTTCTGATAACGTTAACTGTATTAGACAAATTTGGTATGATCGTTACCATTAGTCGTATAATTTAGATTGCACAAATAGGAAGGCAACTTTTAAAATACCACTCACATTTTTAATTAGAAAATAAACAGGTTAGTCGTGATCGTCGTACTATATCGTACAATATTTTTAAAATTCTTATAATACACGTTTACCGTTACGCTCTTAAGTATTACATGGTAAAAGCAGCCGTTACTATTGCGTTAACGTGAGCCAGTTAACCTTGTCCGCTAGTTCAGTTTCGGGCTAATTATGAAAAATTAACTAGTTTTTATTTCTAGGATACATTTATCGTGTGTTCGTCATAACCCTTTATTTTTTAAATATATATATTTACTGTATAATTACTGAATATTAATAAATCATTTAGGTAATTGTTTATACGGTTGTGTATGGTAGCGATATCATAAATAATTGAAAATTTCCAATTATCTCAAATAAAACCAAATAAATAAATATATATACATAATTATTTAAAAAATTGTTATCTAATATTTTATAGTATTTAGTCATGATTAAACTTAGTATGCATCTAATTCATTCTACTGGCCTCCAAGAAAAGATACCTGTTGTGTTCCTGAACTCCATATTATTAAAAATTTTATATAATTTTATTATATTAATTAATAAACGTAGTGAAGTTATATGAATTGGTGAGCGTCCAACTTTGAACCCTATGATAGCCGATCATTCTTATTCATATCACATTTGTTTGAGATTGAATTGTGTATGTAAAGTATGTTAAGAGTAATATTATAAATATTAATATAATGTAATAATGGTAATAATAATAATAAATTTGGCAACTGTAGTTCTCTAATTGTAAGTTATGGTAAATTAATAATAAAATTAATAAGTTCTCACTAAATGATCTTTATTATAACATATAATCACTTATATTAAAAATGATTAAATATTTACATAAAATATATATAACATAAATATAAAATTAAAAAAAAGACATTAAAGGAATACTTATTAAGTACTTATGATAATAACATTACAAAATTAATGTAAGAATTACATATTAGTAATGACTAAGCGATTTCAAAACATATCAGATAGCTTCGGATCTCGTGGAGAGTGAATGTGACCCGCAAAGCTGTAAATAATCCTTCTAACAAGTGCCGATGTATATATGAGTAGATTTCAATTGTAACGTGGCATACTATTTGTATACGTGATTCAAAGAATACTTGCTATATAAACACATTAGTTTTTAAGTTAATCTAATTTTAAGTGACTCTAGTGATTCTGTCTTATCCATAAGAGTTATTATAATAGTCCAATTATTTCTATGTTCAAATCTTAATATTTCTTTATTGTTCTTAATTTATTGTATCAATCAAATTGGAATCTTTCAAAAAAAGTCAATTTATTGGTACTGCCTACCATTTGGGCCAAAAAATCCACCATTGTTCGTTAGGACTCTTAAGTCTTATTATGTGATATGCAAATTACTCTATTGTAACCTATCAAATTTCTCACAGCCTAACACGATTAACATTTCCTGAATATTTCACTTGAGTTTTCTCCTTTGAATATTATTATCCCGTGGTAGTTTACTTGCTAGTTCTCTATTCTTTATTTTTTGATGTAAATTGATTAGAGATAATATTATATGCCACAAGACACTGACAGTTTTTTTAGACCTGAGCTATAGCAAACCTATTAGGGAAACACTCCCGAAATCTATTCCAGAAAATCCTGATACTAATTTGCTTGTATAAAGAAGAGAATTAATTTATATGTAGAGTAAACGTATTAAAAGCGTATTAAATATTTTTCTTAATATCATAAGTACACTATAGCCATATTATTGGTAAATAGCAAAGCAAGGTCAATAAAACTAATCAGTTCTTTAGTATAATAACATCATAGTTATGTGACCTAATCTAATCAACAATCAGCAATTGGTTAAATACATTAAAAAATTACTCTTCAAGATAATTCAATTATTAATGTCTATTGAAGCACGAGTGACTGCCAATTGCAGCATCAAAATTCATTATAACAATTTTTATGCTGTATATAGAAGAAAGAAACGTCTGTCAGTACAAAGTGCTGGTCCATCTTGTTGGATCATGCAGTCTTAAAACTTGACATTATGAAAAATACGTGGTACTTTTCAACACTGAACCGAAACACTGACGGTGGTTCTAGAAGATAATCTGAACACTTGATATCATGGAGATTATGCTAGAAAATTATCGAACATCCTTAAGTTAGAATAAATGAACCTATTAAAGTGCGCAGTTCTCGCATCAGTAGTACAAGTTAAACTAAGAATGTGAGAGGCGCACCTTAGATGATTCGGAAGAGGTTGTCGATTTAAAATATCTCTCAATTATTGAGGCTCGTCGTTTGATATATATATATAATGATATGTATATATAAATATTATTAAAGTAATAAATAATTAAAATTATATTATATTTAATAATAGTAAATAATAATAATTATATCATATATATAATTATGATATTATAATAAAATTATATTAAATTATAGATAATAATAATAAATATATAATTATATAATAATATTATATATATAAATACAATAATATATTATAAATACGAACATAGATTAAAAGTGGATCCTAAGGGAACAACTACGTAGAGAGTTTCTGTATTTAAATAGCTAAGGCACTACGTCAAGTTAATATACAATAAATATACAAAAAAATAATATAATAATATATTATCTAATCATATATAGATATATATTATTAGTATAGATAATGTTATAGGGTTAAATATAAGTTAAATATTTATTTGTTTAATTAATATTAATTTAAATATTTATTTAAATTCTTAATGCAAAAACATATTAATTATTCTTATATTATACATTATAACTTAAAATATTATGAATTATAATTTTATTAACATTTAGATTACTTATTATATTATACATGAAATTTAATATATATTATAATTATTATTTAAAGAAAGTGATATTTACACTATGTATTGAATTTATCATTCGTGAGTTAAAAAATCAATTTATTGATTTTATCAATTATTATCTGATTTTTTAAACTTTTAACACATTTTTTTTTTTTCCTAATATTGATCACTAGAAAATGCGTTTTTGATTTTTTATTTTGACGTAAAGCATGGATAGTAAAATTATTGAAAGTTTATTTATTGGAATTATTTATGTAGGAAACAATAAGATTTTCTTATTTAACCATAAAAAATTCAGGAAATAAAAAGAAATTAATTATTACGTAGCAAGCCTTTACTCTGTATTCATAATTTCTATTACACTTATTAAAATATTTAATATGGTAATATTTCAGTGAAGCTGCTTTTCTACTGAATATTAGTTAATATATTATTTATTATTATTATATTATACAATTAAAATAACTCTGCTAAAATGCTGCGACTCTATTAGTTATCAATAAGACTTAAAATGTTATTATATAAGATTTTTATGAATCAAAGTAAAAAATGAGCTTTTAAATCAGTTTCTCAAAAAATCGGCTAACAAGTAGGTAATTATCAACACAATTCATTTTAAGAATATGGCAAATAGCATGTATTACAAATTGACTATATTATTATAACTTGATTTTCTTCTCAAAAAATCCAATAAATCCAAAAAAAATCCAAAAAATCAAAAATGATTTTTTCTCAATATATTAATGCCACAAAGCATAATTCCCGCTAACCCTGGATGAACCAAAACCACACGTAATAATAAAACACCAAAATAAAATTATAAACACATATATCAACTTATTTTTAATTATAATATATAGAAAGTCAAGTATACAATCATGATTGAATCTTTTTATACATTATTACATCATCTATTTTTCGTTTAGCACTTCTAGACAGAGAATATTGAAATCAATGTATCTGAGACTATAATATAAATATATATAATTATTTTTCAAATTAGTCCAACCAAACCACATTAATGCTTAAAGAGCAATTCTCTCTGTACAACTATGAACTTAAGAAAGCTAACTTGGATCAACAATGTTCTATTATCTGAACAGAGAGTGATTTCTGTGATTTGCGCGACCAAATACCAATTATGTAATATTTTCTAACCATAAAATATTATATATATATATTATATATTATATATATATATATATATATATATAATATAATAATATATATATAATATATATATATATATATATATAATATATATATTATATATATATATATATAATATATATATATATATAATATATATATTATATATAATTAATTATATATATATATATTAATATATATATATATAGTTTAATAGAATATTATAATATATATTAAAAAATCTGAAAAACTCATTAATAATTGTCAGGAAATAAAGAAAAAAATGTCAACACAATGTAGAGTTCCGGTGTAGGATGTAAACGAGTAACGTAAATAAAATACACTACGTATTATTATATAACCAATTAGTTATAAAAAGTAGGTATAGCGTTTACCGTTACCTAACTCAGTTACATTTTAAAATCGTTGAAGCTATAGTTATCCACGTTACTCGTTTACAATTTTGTATAACGCCCGTTCATCAGTATATATTGAAGCTACGTTATACATGTTATATGCGTGATCTATACGCTAACTGTTCACACTCTACTCTCATCTCATGCATAATTTTAATTATTAGGGCCAGAATTTATATTAATTACAATTTTTATATTTAAGTATATTTTAAACAATAGAATATTATTATTTTATATATATTATTTTCAATTATAACCTTATATATATATATAGTAAATTGAAAATTTACTTTTATTATTTATAAATGTAAAATGTTTACTGAATTTCTATACGTTAGGTAAACTTTTATAGTATCTTTTTAAAATTGTTCAAAAATTTTCAAAGTTTCTGTTCTATCTTTTTATGTTTATTGAAAAATTAATTTTTTATTCGAATTTTTCGATATAATAAAAGCGAATCTCTTTAAAAAATAATATAATAAATAATTAATAATATTAATAAATTAATATATATATATAAATTATAAATTATAATATTATTAATAATATATATATATATAATCATATAATAATAATAATATTATTTAAAACTATTAAAAACATGTTATTGGCAAATTGGAAATAAATAAACGCGCAACATTTTTAAATTCTTATACTGCCATTTTTGAGTTAATTTTTTAAAAAGTTAATTAACTAAAAATTGTAATTTATTAAAAACATAAATTATTTAACACAATGGTAGATAAAAAATTAAATTACATTTTATTATTTTTTTTAAAAAGGGGGTGCACTATTTATTAAGGCAGTGCCCATTTTCCCCATCACCTTAAAGTATAGACATTAAAATTCGGAATTCTCAGCCGATTTTAACTATATAAACACAAAACTTTAGCTTTTTTTTTTATGACCTCTAAAAAATATCTTGTATTATCTTGTGCTTTATATCATGTCTTAGTCATATCTATTATAGAAAATGAAGAAATAATGTTCAAAAATCCATGTTAAGTTGAGATTTTTCGTATTCAAACTCTATAAGAATTTTTCTCTTTAAGGAGTCAAAGTTATATTATTATCATAGATGAGTTACATTCTACCAATACTTAAAATCATGAAATACTTATTTTACGATATTTATTAGAGGTTTTGTGTCTCAGCTGATTTCCAAATTTCAAAATTCACTTTTTTTTCAGTGCAAAATTGAATTTCTTTTCATGTTCGGGAGCAGACAGTGAATAAAATTTTCAGGCATATGTAGTCGAGAGAGAGAAGATGCACATTATTAACTTAGATAATTTCTTTAATCTTAATTATGATATTAATTTTGGTTTGTAACTGGAATCAAATTTTCACCATAGAAATAAATTTAATATTGTATAAGTGTAAAACGTTATATTCTTTAGGAAATGACTCTTGCTCTAATAACAGAAAAAAAGAGCATCTTGCCCACTATACAAGCCCTGAAAATTTTATGTTGATCGGACAAGTAGAAAAAAAAGTATCTCAATATTTCACTTGTTCAAACATACTCTGAATTAAAGTTGAAAAAATTGATATTTTTTCCTACTTCATCCGAAGAACAATCAAAATATAATTAAATAAAGACCAATCCTCTATGCAACTTTTTTTACATTAATAAATATTTGCAGTAACCAAAATAAATAATTTAAAAAAATATTTCAAAAATGTGTTTTAAAAATTTTATTCAATGAATAAACTCCCAAATTTAAAATATATTATAAGTAAATAAATTATCTAAAGTAAAACTTATAGTGCTCATCCTCTTTGACTAACAACTATGCCTTGCATAATTCATTCACTCGCGCGAACAGGAAAAAAGTGATACAAAAGTTATTCGCAACTTTTCTTCATTTTATAAAAATCACGCACGCAAAAAAAAAAGCTCTATGGCGTTTAAAAATTTGAATAACGACTGGATCACACAAACTCAAAAAATCGAGAGAAGTATTCTGAAATTGTAGTACGATGTAAACTTGACCCATCCATCATGATCTTTAAGTTTGAGTCATTTCAGAACAGAAAATCCGGGAGCTTGATCACGAAAAATGAGTCTGTAAAATACATGGGTGTATTCCTCTGAAAAATTGAATAATTCTGAGGTCAACCACAGAACATGTGTATCTTTATCAGAGATCTATCAGTATAAGAACCACCTCTATGAAAGACAACGTTTATCAGCATGGAAATAAAGCTACAGTTGGTGTTAGAGAGAGGGACGGTTCCGTCCCATCTTCGTTTCAAAGAAAATCGACTGATAAATTACGACTATTTTTATATGTCCCACTCTCTTACGGGGGGTTGGAAAATTGGGTCATCCAGAGTATGCAGAGGAGCCAATATGAACCCTCCTTATTAACATGTTCTCATAGTAAATTATTAAGCATTTTAACAATGGTTTCAGCGAGATAACCTAGATTTCTCAAGCTACTTGCGCCTTAACATGTATTAGACCATATCACAAAATGAAGAATATGCAATCTCTGCATTGCTCCTACAACACTCCTGTGATTGGTCCTAAAGGTGACTTTACAAATTTTTATTCTTGAAATTTCCGATTTTTGTTTGTTATAATTATTTATTATTTGTGATGATTTTTAATTTGACATCCTGTTGTAGAAACAAGAAATAGACACGGATTCGAATCCGGATTCAGGCACAATCGCACTAGCTCCACTGCAAACCGTATAGTCCGTAATTGTGTATATAAGAAATTATCGTCTTACGTACCATCAACAATTTATCCGAGTAATCCGGCACTTCCATGCACCTTTTGACATACGGAATTCGAAATCCTAATCCCTTAGTATTTGTGGGATGCACATGCTGTCTCGAGATCCGTAAGATCGAATCGAAATGCGCTGAGAGATCTCAAGCAACCTTTCTGGCATTATGAATCCCGCATCCGCGATTCCGAGAGCTCGAATCCGGATTCGAATACGAATCCGAATCTGCAATTGATCGCTGCATATATATATATATATATATAATATTATATGATTATATCAGCATCTGAGTCCACAGACATCTTTCCAGTCAGACTTAAAGTATATTAGTATGTACTTGTTAGTATATACTATTTAGGATTATGTAATATGTTTTGTATATTATTATGTTTTTTAGTATTTTATGTTATATGTTTATGTATATTATTTTGATTTATATTATTTAGTTATAT
>JABUQX010030023.1:27500-32500 GCA_015478945.1 Trachelipus rathkii
TTGTATAGACCCGGAATAAACCTCCAAACAGACAGATGGAGAAAAATTATCATGTGGAAAAAATATTGCCCGTCCTAAGCTCCCATTCTTGCATTTTGTAAGAGGATCTCTGAATTCTGCTAAAGTAATGGTAAGAAGGATCTTCACCAGGTTGAACAAAAAAGTCAGGATGAAGTTCTAAGGAGAATGCTATGCTGAATGGTACCTTGAATAGTATTCCAAGCTATAATGACTGTGCTAGCGACTGCATAGATTTGAGTGAGGAGTACTTACCTCAACTGCTTTAGGGATTGTATCCAACAGGAATTTTAACGCTTCGATGGTCGAAATAAAAGTTCCTTTGCACGTTGGCAGAACATTTCCGCTGCCTGCTTGATAGGATTCAACCTGCGCAGCCTATCTCAAGTTCCATTATGAAGGCTGCGATTGGTTATGGAATAGTTACGTAACGATGATTCTTCGTCAACAAGAGTTTCATATCATACAGGAAAATGAAAGTGATGAAGGAGAAATATATGTTTCGATCTATATGTTAGGCAGGAGATGTTTTGATCATCCAATGATGAAACGTCTCCCAAAATGCGAGCAACATTATCAACCACGACATTTCGTGTCGCTCCAGCCATCTGGGGAGTACCAATAGTCGGTACGGAATGGACAGTAGTATGACTTTCAATGATGGAAGAGGAGGGCGCATCAGATACTTGTAGCAAACTCTGAATATCGAGGTTGGAAGAAATCTATTCATGAAATAGGTGAGGAGAGTCCGAGAAGGAGTAGCTTGTGTGGAGATCAGATTTTCATTCTTGTGTGGGGACGAATTAAAGAAGAATCAATGCTCAGGGAAATTTTAGAATTATGAACTTGCAAGATTACTGATTGTTCTACATTTCGGATACGGGAGTTTTCGCAAAGATTTTTCCCTTTGATTTTAGTTGTGGTTGCTGGTTCAGATCTTCGATCTCTTTCGTCTGGAAGTCTGTGTTCTGTTTCTCTCGTCCTAGTGATTGAGAACGAGGGAGCTTGGCCATTGATGAGGGTGGGGTTGGAGGGCGATGAATCAGGAGAAATGTTCACTGTAGAGTCTAGTAATATTTCCACATGGGAAAGTCGAACTTTTCCGTAGATATTAGTTTATCAATTCAGATGTAGCAGAATAAAATGCCCTGACTTGATGAAGAGCAATTTTCTAAGCGTTGATATGTGGGTAGGTGTGTACTCAAATTTCTGCATACGGTCAAGGAACCCATCTGCTTTTGTGAGTGACACAGAATTGCCCAAAAGCGGTTGAAGAATATTAAAGTCCCCTAAGATATAGAAAGGCTATTGTAGTTGTTCAAACAGAGTTATAAAATCATATTTGGAATATTTGCAGCTTAGTGCCAGGTAAATAAAACACAGCGTCAAGGATGAATTCAAGGTGAACATGCGTTTTCACCGCATGAAAATGCGTGTGAAAAGGGATATGAGTAAATAAACTGAATTCGTGGAGGAGAATCACTGCATTCTGAGGATTGTAGAAAATTTCCACTGCAAAATTTAATTTTGGGGAGTCATATAGCCTTGGGTGGTGAGTATTTATTAATCTGGCTAATTCTTCTAAATTGGGATGGTAACCATGGCAATTCCATTGAAGGTACTTTTTCATGATAAAAAGGAGAGGAAGAGGTTAGTCAACGGACCTGTCTGTAACGATCGTAGTTATGTGATAGCTGTTATTTTTTGCTGCATTCGTCACTGATGAGACTAGGATAACGTGATTCTTCGTCAACAAGAGTTTCATCTGTTACCGGATAATGAAAGTGCTAAAGGAGAAATATATTACTTATAACCAATAAATATCAATAATTAGGTATTTTTTTCTTGACAATTGATATTCAGATTTAATAAATTGATTAGGGAGTATGTAAAAATTCAAGCTTGATAACACATTATAATATGATATACAGAGAATAGACTCCAATTCTCCATGTCTAACATATAGTGGTTCTAAATAGTGATATCTGTAATACACATAATTAAAGTACAGACACTAAGACATATCTAATGTAAGATAAGGTGTAATATGGTCGTCATATATGTCAGGCAAGGAAGATTTTTGATCTCCTCTAGAAACGTCTCCTCATAATTGATGCACTGTAGCATACAAATATCACACAACTTACGTTATTTCCGACGCGCACGTATTTTAGCCACCATAACTGTGGTGTCGTATCATCACAAAGTTAGGTGTTGGATACGTATGATTGAACACGGGAGCAGCACGCATCAGTTCGACTTGACTATGTCAAGACTAAGGCAACGAGACGCCCAGATGACATGCGCTAAATACGATAGGCCCATAACTAATCGAGGAAGAGGAGGGCGCATCAGATACTTGTAGCAAACTCTGAATATCGAGGTTGGAAGAAATCTATTCATGAAATAGGTGAGGAGAGTCCGAGAAGGAGTAGCTTGTGTGGAGATCAGATTTTCATTCTTGTGTGGGGACGAATTAAAGAAGAATCAATGCTCAGGGAAATTTTAGAATTATGAACTTGCAAGATTACTGATTGTTCTACATTTCGGATACGGGAGTTTTCGCAAAGATTTTTCCCTTTGATTTTAGTTGTGGTTGCTGGTTCAGATCTTCGATCTCTTTCGTCTGGGAGTCTGTGTTCTGTTTCTCTCGTCCTAGTGATTGAGAACGAGGGAGCTTGGCCATTGATGAGGGTGGGGTTGGAGGGCGATGAATCAGGAGAAATGTTCACTGTAGAGTTTAGTAATGTCTGAGCCGATGATGAATCTGCTGAAAAGTTGAGACACGGCAGTGCGATCCATATCAGGTTTGTGAATCAATTTCATGGGTGTGAGGATGGCGTCTACACTGTTGCTCAGGGGCGTGGGATGTCGAGCTCTTTTGAAGAAACAGGGGGAGTTACATCCAGGTGCTCAGAGGAAGATGTCTTCAGGAAGTCTGATGCTCCGTATTCAAAGAAGTACGTTCGTTTAGATCTTGAAGGAACATCCATCATAGTAAGGTAATTGGGATTGAGTGGTGACTGTTTCGCAGGTTTCCAGAAGGGACAAAAGCTGATGGCCTACGAGAATAAAATTAATTGAATGGCGTAAGAGGAGGTTCTGTGGTTTGGAGAGAGGTAAGAGAAGAGTTTCTTGGTTGAGCGCTGGTTTCTGAAAAACATGTATCGTACAAAAAAGAAGATCACTCTGGGAAACTTGTCTAGCGGAAGACATTTCCTGGGAGTATGTAGGGCTGTTAACTTCTTGGAAAGGCTTTACTTGCTTAAATCAGGCTTGATATTTCCATTGGGAATCTGTAAGAAGTGGAATGATATTATTATGGCGTTTGTCAGTGAATAAAGGGTGTGAGAGTTAGAACACCCTCCAAATAATCATAGGCCAATCACTTTAAGTAGCAATTCCTGGAAACCGATGGAAAGTATAGCAATCCAATTCCTCTCGACTTTTGAAAAGCTGCAAGATTCTCTCCAATTTGCGTTTACGGAAAGAGTTCCACTCTAGACAGTCCTTAGCTTGGACCACGACATTCTAAAACCCTTATCAAACAAAAAAAAAGTTTAAAGATGTTTTCGTTCTTGATAAGGCACGCGACTCCATTTGGATAATAACTGGGCAGTAGTTGAGATTAAAGGATTCTAAAAAAAATCGATATATTTTTTTAAAATTAATCAATGTTTTGATATTGGTATGAAGTAATGCTGCCACATGTTCACCATGACCAATAGATGAACACAAATGATGAATAAAAACAACCTAAGAAAAATATGGGAAAACAATGTTTTTAGTTTCGAAAAATTGTAAGGTTATATAAGTTTTGCCTAAGTAGGCACAATGTTTACTGGTATACTTAACAAAAACTTATCGTAACCTAAACTTAATGGGTCATAAACAGAATTTAAAAAATATATAATTCGGTAGATGGATTAAATTTATATATGAGAGAGAGGTTTGCACCATTTTAGTACTCTTACATGGGGACGAAAGATATAAAAAAAACGATTATCGAAAAAATAATATTTCGTCAGAGTCCTGCTAATCTCAACTACTACCAATAGTTGCATCAAAGAAAACTATGCTTACTGGCCTTTTGGGATACCTCTCCTTCAAGCCCCTCTTCTATAAATTCTGAACCAAACAGATCATTTCAAAAGAACGGTGTAATTCCATTTTCCCTTGGAGCTTCTAACGAATGAGGGCTGTCATAGAGAAGTTGTCATTAGTGTAATTAAACTAGGAAATAATGATGTAGTTTTCAAACGGTTTAGTTCCCTGTCGTGGCTCTTCCTCGTAGAGGACCTTCGCCTTTTTTCCATTTACATTTATGGTGCAGGACCTGGTGCATGCATCGGTGACATGTTTGCATTCTACAGCTGTCAATAAACCAAATAATAGCTTGCATGGTATTACTATCTTAACTCTCTGTTCATTGGCGCATGTGATGATAAGCCGTTCTTTTCGTCAACAAAAAACTGGCGTGACTTTCGTGTGATTTCTCCCCCCTCGTTATTCTTCTATGGTTACTTATTAGCATTGAACCAATAAACTGAAATTCTTATATTATTATTATTATTATTATATTATTATTATTATTATTATTATATATTATTATTTCTTATTATTATTATTATTATTATTATTATTATTATTATTATTATTATTATTATTATTATTATTATTATTATTATTATTATTATTATTATTATTATTATTATTATTATTATTATTATTATTATTATTATTATTATTATTATTATTATTATTATTATTATTAGAATGTAATGTTCAATGGATGGTTTATGTATGATATTATTCAATTTGAAATTTGAAATCTGTCAATGGGAACATCAAATTTTTATATTTTTAAAGTTTTATAATATATAGAAATATATACATTCACAAACTATAATTTCTTTATTTAGCAAATTTTTTCCGTTTCGAAGACATAACAACTAATGCTGTGAAACTTTTATCAACTGGAT
>JABUQX010030023.1:37500-53543 GCA_015478945.1 Trachelipus rathkii
ACGTCGTCTACTACTTTAACTTTTGTTCTTGCCAAAGTTATTTAATCTATCCTTAACGGCAAGATTTGTAATCATCTTAAAACTCTTAATATTGTCTCAGAGAGTCGGAGGTTCCGTTCTCCGCATTGAAAACTCTTTCCTTCTCTGGTCTTCCGTTCTTCGGTATTTCAATGAAACTTTTGAGGTTACCATAGATATATCGAAAACTTGTGAAAGAGTTTGGTACAAAACTTTGATTGCCAAGCTTAACTCTTTTAGTGTCTACCTTTCTCATAGTAACATTATCTTCTATTTTTTTCGTGTCGGTCAATAACTTCAGCTGTTGTAAAAGACCACAAGTTTAACCTGTAAAACTATTAAGAGTGGCATTCTTTTAGGTTCTACTCAACTTCCAAAAATCTTGCTTCCTTTCACATCAACTCTTAAGCCAACTACTCTGTCTTATAAGTTACTCTTTACTTTTTTCGCTGGCTAAGGTGACATAACAGGCAGTAATAGCAGTTGCAGGGAGTTATCCAGCTCTTATCTGTCTTGAACTTTTAACGGAATATTTCAATCGGAGTCAAACGTTTGAAATGAAGTCGGAATCTGACTTTTTTCTTTCGACTTGGCAACCTTGCAAGTTAAAAATGCTGCAAGATTTATCAATCTCTGAAAAATCATTTAAGTATTTAAAATAAATCTGCAAGAGAAAATTTGTAACACTTGTGTGCTTGTGCGTGTATGAGAATGTGAGAGCGTGCGTGTGTGTATACTCTAGTTGAATTTGTATACTGTAGTTGAATTTGAATGGATTTCGTAACCAGTCGGGTAATTTTCGAAAACTACTACTGCGCAACTGGGAAATAGCAAATATCATTGTTTCTTTTGCGGTAAGAGGTAATATCTGAGGTATATATATATATTATATATTTACCTTAGGTATATTAGTTTACATCTTTAGTAGTTATTGTTACTATATTTATGGTTAGGGTGTGGTTATATAATATGTTTGGATTTATATTAAGTAATATTAACCTATTGTTGGTAGTATTTCGTGTGTATATATTATTTTGGTATATACAATATCATTTTTATCTCTAATTATCTAATTTGTAGCGGATATACCGCATCCGCATCCGCATATTGCGGAATCCGCTATCTCTATATTTTGCTTCTTCCGCATTTCGCAGACCGTGTGTGCATCCCATTATTTTTTTTTTTGCCGATTTGCGGATAGTATTTTCAATCGTAAATGAATTATGCAGAAAACCATGTGTGTGGCTACTACTTTATGATATATAGGGTTGTACTTTATATTATATTAATATTTTAGTTATATATATATTATTATATATATACTATTATTTTTTACTTATTATACTCTATTCATATTTTTATATATTTATATTTTTATTAATATTAATATATATATCTTTATATTATTTTTATATATTTCATATATATATATTATATATATATATTACATTAAAGCTATAGAAGACTTCTTCAAGGATGAGACAGTTAAGCACTCCAGTGGCTGACTTGAATAGATATATTGATTTTCTAAACTCTGCTCAAAAACGATGATACGCATGTACAATATTAACTTTTCTAAATCCTCAGAATACAAAACATAAATTTCAACCTCAAGATACTAAGAGGTTTAAAATTAATTTAGGAGCCCTATGTGATGAAATGTCTGCCAAATACGGAAATATCACTAGCCAATAAAACGCAAAAGATCACACAAACAGGGCACGCAATTACCATCTGGTGGCGATCATTGCTGTAATCATGAACGTTCATTTGCTTGTTACAGCGATGAAATGAGTCTTGTTCATAGTGGTGTTCGAAAAGACTATCTCTAGTCATTGTTGATCGTAGATATATCTAAAGAGAAAGGAAGTCTTGGAATCAATTGGGTATATAGATCAAGATCCACGGTCCTTGTGGGAAATGATTAATTATAAAAGTTTTTCCACATTTTTGTAATAAGTCTTCCAGGAAATTCTTGAGCATGCCCTCTTCAACATAGGGTAACCTCTAGTGAGCGTGTCTTTCTAGTGGTGCGTGTCTCATTTACGATGAAATAGTATAGAAGTTCAATATCCTCCCTCTTGAAAGGGTCTTCAGAAGCTTTCTATTTTGTATTAGTCCTATACATTATGTTGAGAATTATTAATCTTCAAGTGCATACATAATATTAACCATTTTCCAAATTGGTGGACGGCTTGGGAAAGATAATGTGTGGTGTGGGTCGGCTGGGTTGTTGTTTGTAGTGGGCGAGAAATATGAGTTGGTGGCTCCAAGCGTCCTAGCACGTTCTCTTTGGTAAGTTACACGTATATATATAGAGGTTATTTAAGTTTTATCTTGTTTGGTGAGGGTTTGTTTTATATACTTATTTTTTGTGATTATTTAAAACCCTGATATTTGGTATGCTTTATTATTATTTAGTTAATTTTAGTAATAGTGTTAAAAGTAAGTTTTAGTATATATTATATATATATATGATATTTATACTTAGGGTACTTTATGTATAGGTGAATATATATATATATACGCTAGTATTAGTGATGGTGCCAGAAACTGATCGTTGGCCACACTGCCGAATGACAACCATACCTCATTGATGCTACTGTGTCCTATCATACTATACAATACTGGATAATATGGTGCGCGAGGCAAATACCAATTCTTGTTCTCATTTTAAAGCATAATATGTATGAAAACAGACGCACCTATTATTTATATTTATAAACTCTTTTCTCGTACACTGATAGTTTTCAAGAGCATTAACATTATTTTTTGTTGGCCTGGTTTTACTTTTTCCTTTTTGGTTTTTTACACATTTAAAGGTACTGAACAGTTTTGTGACGTTGTTTTTTGCCTGTTCACATTATTTGACAATACCAATAGCCATATTTACCTATATACCAAAACCAATTTTTTTAACCTGTCCATTGTGCTAAATGTGCCATATTTGACTCTTTAGGAGCCAATACCTTAAATACGCCGGCGACCGTTTAGACTTTGGGACAACAAATTGGCCAAATATTCTATTATTTTACCCAAATATTTCCCTATTTTATCCATGTCCTTAATTATATTATATTATATTGAGTTTATTTTTTTATATTATTGTGATTTGGTATATGTGGAAATAATTCTGTGAATATTTTATTTTATTATATATCTGATATAATAGTTATAATGTATTATTTTATATATAGTTATATATATACTTAAGTTAGACTTGATGTGATATAATATGATTTAGTTTATATATCAGGGTGTGTGCCTATATCTCTCCTTGGGCATGTATGATTTTAATTATGGCGCTATTGTCTACGGGCTAGCTTTTTTTTGGAATATTTTTCGATATGTTAAGACTCAACGTTCAAGCCTATTTCTTACGAAATTTATTGTCATGTAAAATCTAAAAATGTCATTATGATATCTCGAGAATATTTGCCTAAATCCTGTGGGGCCAAGACATAAAGAAGTAATGGTCTAATCAAAATATTGTAATGTTCATCCCGGTATTGCTCTTTTTTGTTTGTGTAGCGTCGACTCTTCATTGACTTCAGGTTGTGAGTATTTTTTTCTCCAGCCTATATAATCTCATAATTGTTGATGAGACTTATTTTAAGATTAACCTTGTATATTGAAATACATTCGTCCCAATGATCATCAGTTGAATTATTGTGTTTATCAGTTGTAGTCAGTATGCATACTTTTCTAATTTATTTTTGATTTTGGATATTTTTTTCATATAAGGGCTAATTTTCCTAGTATTAGAATTTATAGTGCTCGTTTGTATTTTTTAATAGTCAAGGATGAATTCTAATATAATGATGTATTTAGATTCTAGATAGTCTGCATAGATACTTTTCAATGTGAATATGAATGTGCATGTGCGTATTACTAATATGTTATATATTAGGATATTATATTATTTGTTATCACATCTGTTATTATTTTTAGTTAGTATTATTAGGGTTTTTATTTTTATAGGTTATTTTATTATATTTTGATATATAGTATAATCATTATCTATTTTATCCCGCTTGTTTTTTTACTATACTATCATTTAGTCTTATTATTATTATTTATGTATATTATATGCTACCTGCGAAAAAAAAATTTAGGTATACTTTTTATTGAGTTTATTCTTTCTTTTTTTATTTTGAAGATGTTATGTTGTATATATATATAGTGCCGACTGACTCGACCCATCATTCTCAATTCATTTCAATTCTGCTCCTTCTTTTTACCTTCTAGAATTTCCTCTGTTTAATCTTTTCCGTTATCCTATTGTCTAGCTGATCCATGTCTTCTTGAATCTCCCAGTGGGTTCGTCCTCTGAACCTTTGTGAAGATTTTCAATTCTTTGAGAAAGCTCTATCTTCTCTCTGCAAATACTTCTCCCTCTCTAAGACACCTTCTAACTTTTCCTATTTGAGATTCTTTCGGAGTGAGTTCTTTCGTCCTCTCCTTTGACATGCGTTTTTGAATAATAAACATCCTATTGGCCTTTAACATATAAACAAGAGTGTTTTGGAGTATACTCTCACATTACAAAGGGTTGCAGGGTGGCCTTCAATTCTATAATTGTGGTGAGTGTTCATGTTTGATGACTCTACGATGAGGCTTTTTTTCCTCTTTCTCTTGCAGTTACTCTCAGCTATATATAGGTTCCTCTCATCTCTTTTTGGTACCTTGTTATTGCAATTGTAACTCTGCTCTTCTATATTGGTGGGTGCTCCTGGTTTCCATCGCTTGCGTGGCTTTTTGATAAGGGTTGGGAGTTCAAAGTTGCCAAAAGTGGTCTTATAGTAACTCTGTACTGGTTACTTTCGCGCAGTTTTTACTGACCCTACTTTCAATTGTGGCGACGATGTTGGTGCTTGGGTATAAATTTCTTTTCTATAGTACCTTTGGGGTTGTTTTTTGTTTTTTTGTCATGTCGTGTCATGTTGTCTCGAGTGTGTATATCGTTTATCGTCGCGATATCCGAGCACCTTTACGTGTCGCTGCTCGTATGGCACTTTCAAGGTGGTGCTGTGTCGGTGGCTAACTCATGAGTTTCGTGTTGATATTTGGTATACTTTGTCCCAGGGCTAGTGTTCGTCTGCGATGTCTCTCTTTCTTTGGTTACTTCCTTGCCTAACCTTGCTGTGCTTGTTTGCAGTGCAAATTCTCCTCTTCATCTTCTGTGGTTCTCTCTTGTTTTGAATTTAATCTTCCTCTCTCTCATCTTCAGACGCCTGCGTATGTGCTCATACTGCCGTAAGTTTACGTTTAGCTGTTGACTTCTGAGGCGTGCAAAACCCCCTCCTTGAATAGGGCTCTGCCCAGTGAGTGGTGGTGACAAACTGTAATAATTGATTATATTAGTATATTTATATATATTTTTTATATATAATATATATTTATTAATTATATAGTATACTACTTTAGTATTTTCATACTAATATAATTATGACCTTTGTTAGTATAGTGGTTTTTTTTAGTGTATATTTGGTATTATATATATATATAATATATTATTATATATAATATGGCGCATCTGAACCTCGTCCTGTGAAAAAAATTTGGTTGTCGTCAATGGTACTATGCAAAAGGTTTGGCCACCGCCGATTATATTATTTTGAGTTATTTATATATTTTTTAGTTGTTTATTTATTTATATTACTACTTTTATATATATATTATTTGTTTATATTATATAGTATTTTGGTGAGGGGTTTTGTTATATTATTTATATATGATTATATATATACTATTGTATATAGTATTTTATACTGATTTTATTATTATATTGAAAGTTTTCATTGGCCTAAAATCTCTAAAAACTTAACTATCCGCTATCCGCATCCGGCAATCCTGCGTGATATGTGATATTTAAATCTAGTCCTTATATCCGCGGTAATAGTGATAAAATCACTATCCGCTTACACCTTCTAATTATATCTATATATGTTATTTATATATTTTATTATATATATATATTATATAGTATACTTATATTATGTATAGATCGTGTGTATTTAGTATACTTAGGAGTTTGTTTGTTTATATTAAATATTATATAATTATACTTTTATATCTATTTATTAGTATTGATTATTGTATTAGTGTTGTAGGTGAGTAGTATGAGTAATTAAGTGCTGTTAGTATTAATAGTAGTATATTTTAGTATTATTACTAGTAAATATGAAGCTTACTTATATAAGTTAGGTATTAATATATCAATATACGACTAATGTCTTCGTGGTATTTTAGTTATTTATTAGTGTGTAGGTATATAAGGTTATCTAATTGTCTAGAATATATTCTTAATCGGATCTAATTAAATGATGATTATATAATTAATTAGATTTCAAATAATGGAACATGCTTTATATATTCTGAATTTATCTAACAGTTACATACTAAATATTTAGCGTACATTCCCCTCTCCATTAACTTTTTTTGTGTGTTTCCACCACAATACAAATAGGTTTTCTTTTTGTTTCTCAATATATGGTACCTTTTTTTTATAACTCGCAATGTTGAAGATGAGTTAAAATCTAAATCTAAATTATATGCCTATCCTATGTAACACTAACTTAATTTTAATGTCGACTCCATGCTCCCGTTGTCTTTTCGTTAGTCTGTTGAATTTCTCAATAAACCCACGAGTTGTTCATTTCGACTACAGTCTCATTTTGAAAAAGCTACTTTTGATTTAATTAATAATGCCTAAAAAGTGTATATAATACTAAGAGTGCTTGAAAGTCAATTTTTAATATCGAGGGAGCATATTCTATATATGGTTAAATATTATATATATAATTTTTTTTACTTAATTAAGCGAAAAGTAGCAGTTTCGTGGTTTTAAAGTTAAACGACTTATGGGATTTTAGAAGAATCTATTTTTTTAAAAAATACAATCTCGCCCCGGTAGAAAGGAATCACAGGTAATTTGAGTAATGTCTTGTTGGGAACCGATAACTAATTCTGATAAGTCTTTCCGGTTTCACTGTTGATTCTTTAAATAACTGTTGTTTTATCATCTCAAAGAGGTTTTACAGTCACCTAAATTTTAGAAGCATGTTTGGCTTTTTAATATTCTTATTTTTTTTTGGTCTTTAGATGGTGTTAGATGACTCTATACTTGAGACATCTTCCGAGGAAAGTTTTTTTTTTAACCATAAGTTGAGTCAACAGACAGAAAAATAATTATACTGTTGTATTCTGTTTCCTCAAAGATTTTGTTCAAACTTTCAATTATAAGCCTCATGGCGGCGATTTTCTCACGCATTTGTTTTGTCTTTTCGTGTATGTTTGTTTTGATGGCGTCTGTGGATTTTATTATGTCTGTTAGGTGCACGAGCGGCGCGGGGGGCGTGCGCGAGGGGGGAGTTTGTTTGTTTTGTGTTGTGCGTGTATTTTGTTTTTTCCGGTTAGTATTTTAGACTTGTGTTTTCTGGATATGAGTGCGTGTGTATGTTGTGTGAGTAGATTCGTGTGATGTCTCGTGTGTTTGCTTTGGAGAAGAGACGGTAGGAATTAATTAATTTTTTTTTAAGAGAGAGTGATTAATATTATTTTTTTGAAATTGTAATTATTAAGTTTTATTGTTCTCTTTTTATTTCAAGATTATATCCCAAATAATGTCTCTGATTCTTATATATCATTTTTCGCTTATCGTACCTTAATATTTAAACTGAAGTTTAATTTTGGTAAAAAAATTTTTATTTATAACCTGCTCTTATTTTGCATATATATATATATATATATATATATATACTGAAACTATAATAATAGATTTTCCACCAACACTTATAAAAATAAAGAGCAAATCGATATTGCCCTTAATCACATAAATTATAATAAATTCATAATGATAGCTTAGCGGTAAATTAAAATAATTAAATTTAAATATAAAAATATAAATAACAATAATAGATTACAATACCGAAAAAACTTTCTAATCACAATAATTATAAAAATATTTTTTTTATTAATTATTGTATATTTATTAATATTGTAATAATTATATATATAATTATAACAATGAGGCTTTTAGTGCTGATTTTCTTGAAATATGATTTTTGTGTATATAAGTGCATTTTTAATATAAATTAATTATTATATATATAGGAATGCAATTTTGAAAATATATGAATCATATTTTTAATAATAATCAAAAATATTTAGAAGTATATATTAAATTGTAATTTATTTAAAATTTGATCAATTTATTGGTTAATTATTCATTATGTTATTACATAATATATAAGATAGTTAAATACATCTAGTTATATAGAATTAATAATAAAAAAAAAATTAATTATAAAATTTTCTATTTTTTTATGATAAAATATAATAAATAATAATATTAAATATTAGTTTTTAAAACTCATTTAATAATAATTTTTTACCGTAGGGTTAATATATAGTGTTCGATTTTTTTAATAAATCTTAATAATAATAAAGAATTTTATATAATAAATTATAAAATAAATATTATTTGTAAATAATCATTATAGATATTATATTATTATATCAATATATAATAAATTAATTATATTAATCTATTATTTATTATTAATGATAATTATATATTATAATAAAAATTAAGTTATTATAATTTCAGCTTTTTATTTATAATAATTATAATTAAAAAAATAATTAATGAGAGTGAGAGGAAATTATGTATTAATACATCAATCCCACTATATTATATGAGAGAAATAGTGCATATTTACATCCACACACACCAGTAAGAGAGATATAAAGTTCTCACAACTGTTTGTGTGTGAGTGAGATGATATGAATGAAGTAATGCAATAATTCGGACCGGATAACATCGTGAGTAGAGTGAGAATTGAGTTATATGTCAATAAATATATAGATTTTAGTGTAGAATACTGGATATATGGTGTTGGACTTTTTTTTTAATAATGTTTTTTAAATAAGTGTAATAAATATATTTATATATATTGATTGTATAAAAATATTATGAGCAGATGGGTGGACTGTTGTCACACACTAGGGATTCCTTTAGGATATATACGCTGAATAAATATAAATAACTAATCTACTAACTCACCACTCTCTATATATTATATATATATATTAAACATAATATATATATATATATAAGAACATAAAAAGAATTTCTCATATAATTTGTTTTCAAACTGTACACTTTTCTTTAGAGATGTACACTCCACGTTATAGAGATTGTGTGAACTAATAGGGAAAAAGTAATTTGTGTGTAGTTAGAAGAAACTCCATTTTTGATACAAATAATTATTAATATACTCTCTATTATTATCTATTATATTTATTATCGCTCACGACAAGTTCTTGACTTGTCAGAGAGATAGGATTAATTTATATGCAAGCAGATAAAGTGTACGCCTGATGACTCTTTAGTTGTATAATCGTTATTGTGTGAGAAGACTGCAACACTTTGTTATTGCCCATTCATCGACCTGTATTGGTATGTCTAGAGTCCTCAGCTTTATTTAGACTGTTATTTTAAGGCGTGCTCACTTTGTTATTTCACGAGTTCTTGCAACTGGTACTTAGAGCTAGGGCACTTCTATTTAATTTATTTATATTATGAGGCACTGCACTTTGCTTGTTCCACTTGCTCTCTAGCGCTAGTAGGTTGGTATTCTAGAGCAAGATAAATTGTATGATCTTTAAGATCTCACCTCGCGCGCGCTTCTCATTTCTCGGGAGCGTGTAGGTAATGGGTATTTAGAGCTACCTTTAGCCGATATTTTTTCTTTAAGCAACCCCGTACCTTTTTCCTTATTTTATATCGCCGGAGTATAATGATAGCGCTTAAAAGACTTCGGCATCTATATATATCGTGCTGTATGTTGGAAGTATCGACAAAAGTTTATCGCATTTATTTTTATTTGCAGCAAGCTTTTAAAATTAGTTTTCGTATTGTCTACTCTTATTCATTAAATTATTCTTGAGAAAAAAAAAAGAAGGGATCATTACCATTAATCTATATATACTTTTTATGTTATTCAGTGTCCATCGGCTCTTTAGTGAGAAGTGTGTGTATCTCCTTCTCTCTCACACGTGGTGTGTGCACGAGCGGCTATGGAGCTAATCACGAGGCGCCACTTATCTTAGTGAATTAGCCTCTTATGGCTTTGTCTCACACTTCTCTTGCAGAAATATACGATGTATGAATACAAAGAGAGGCCACTGAAAATCATTTTAAATGCGCCTAAAAGGAGAGAAGGAGCGGCTGATCGCGTCCGAATGAGTGTGTCCTCGAGAGTGGAGTGAGAGGCGCACAGTTAAGTTATATTGGTAGGAACACACGTAGGAGAGACGTGGTGAGAGTGACGCGATTATATATATAGGTTAAACGATCCACGAAAATTCTCTCCACTCTCTCTCGAGACAGCAGACCAAAACTTTTCCATAAATCTTGACAATTGAAAATCTTGTAGATGGGACGTTGTTAGGCTATCGTCTCGTGAGCGGGCGCCTGCACCTGGAGGACCATAACAAGCCAGCACCAGCTCATAGCTACAGGGTGGCGGAGACTAACGGGATACTCCGCGAATTATATTGACCCGGGGTCGACTCAATCGCGGGTCTTGGATAGGTCCACACCCTGAACTCAATGTGAAGAGTAATTTGAATGAGGAACATTACTCTTAAAAACTGCTATAATTCTGAGATTCTCTATATATTATGCTCAATCGCACTCGAAGCAAACAGATCCACTACAACGAATAGCATGAATGCTCTCGAGGTTATAATAACCCTTGACTATATATATATATATGAAGTGTGTGAGATAAAGAGTACCAATCCTTGAGCGTGAGGAATATCTCTGAGCGTGCCACGCATATACATTTATACCCGCACACACCCTCAAACATGAAGCAATAGTGCAGATAATTTTCTATATATCTATATTCCTGAAAGGACCTCCTCTCACGGGTACCATCTTTTAAATTAAACAGTCTTACGCCAGGTAACTCTTTCTGCACATATCTCACTCACACTCACTCCACAACTTACATGCCAGCACTGAACAAACACACTCCCAACCCCTCGGTTAATCCCGCATTTCCCACACATATATAATTATATTTGATGTGAGGGGAAGAGAGGGGTTAGCCTCAGGGCTCACGTGAGAAACTCTCGGAGAAGATTGAAGAGAGCAGACCTCTTAGTCAAGAGAGTGAGTGATAATACCTGCTCCCTGGGTCGTCTGATCGCAAGTCAGCAAAAGCTTTATCCCAAAAGAAGCTCAGGTAGATCCTTTAACGGACTCTTATTCGAAAAACCCTACTTGTTGCTAAATGTTTCATTTAAAATCGGCACAAACCCAACTTATAAAACCGCAACAACTTTCCCAATACCCAGGCGCAAAGACCCAATGCAAATCATAGCTACACAAAATAAGGAGAAAAGTTTTATACACAAACCAATCACGAAAATTCAACCGAATAGTACCCAACATTTCTCATGCACCAGGAAATAGTGTGTTACTCACTGTGGAATAAGAGGCATGCACCTTAGGTAAGAGTGCCCTTTAAAATGCCTTTTTTGCTCCTCTGTAACAAACAACATCCGCCGGGGATCCCCGGCCCAATGCCCAAGATGATTGCCAGATGGAAGCCACCCATGGAGGCAAGAGATAGAGCCCATAAAAGAAGGCCGCCAATAGCTCAGGCCATGAACAAGCCCGATTTGTTAATTCACACACTGAGCGTTCAGGTTTGCATTCGGCCCTAATTACAGGCGGGAGAGACACGCCTTCAGAGAGCTCACAGCAACAAACACAGTTCAACCACACGAACTATCCTAATTACAGAAGACCTGGTCCCCCAAATCATCAACCGATCTTCCTAATACGAAGAATGGCCCATAGTCCCAAGACAATACCCCTTAATTACTATGTATGACCTCAATGAACAAATATTACAATGGAACCCAAGAAACTGCCACCTCCCCAAGAGTATTTACTGAGGATGCCACATTCCTACTGGAAGCAGGGATGAATCACCTACACGTATTAGAGGGCACACACCTGCAAACACAAACATAACCAGAGCGCAGAAGCAGTCTTTGATGGTGGGGATAGAGTAAAAACTCCTCATGAACGTAGCTGATTAAGCAACACGTACTATTCGAGCCGAGTTATAAGGCTGGCGGAGATTGGTTATTATATATTGAGATGAAATTCTCGACTCTCCGATCACAGAGAGAGAGAGATTTTTTGGTTCTACTATGATTGCATTTGGTGACTAACTTAAACATTAGCTTGGCGCGCAAGAGAGATTTGTTATTCACAATCACATATTACGAACTTCCTCCATCATGTGGATGTGTGAGTTGTGCAGAATTATTTCCCAGCTCTGCATATTACATATATTTTTGTTCAAATATGTTCTCATACCACTTTTATAAATAGTGAGTACGGTCCTCTTTATGTGATCTTTGATTACAATTAGAATCCGATTGAAATTATTTTCGTTATTGCAATAAGTGTTAAATTTGAAAATTTTAGAAGATGTTATGAGTTCAGTGTAATTTTTTGTGTTGTGAGTTGAATAATTATTGACTTCCAGTTGTGCTACTTATTGAGTTCCGAAGCTATATATGTATGCTAGCTCTTCTCCAATTCGATTATTGTAGTATGTGCTTACACCAATCCAATGTTTATTATTCTATATATATATGTATAATGATGCAGGTGTTTATATATGTGCTTTTTTGTTTTTTTGAGCATGTTGGAACCTGGTGCTTCGGTTCTTAGTGTGGACTTTCAGATCTTGGCTGTGCGGTGATTGCACCGGCTTTGTGTGCACCACATTTGTTTGTGTGTGTTAAAGGTTCAACTAAATGCCTTGCTATTATGCAAGATTATTATGTGAGAATCTATGATGTGCTTATATATATATATTTATATATATTGTGAATACTCCTTTTAGTAGCGCGACAGTAACCACTCAAGAAGTATTACACCACTGTATCATCCTCGAGTCCTAGAATATGTCTGGATAGATACAAGAGTGTGAACCCACGCTCAATAGGCTTAGTTTTAAATGATGTTATTTATTTTTTAAGGAAAAATAACAAATAGAGTTCTAACATAAATTTTAGTTGATCAAAGATGTTACAATATACTGTATCTACTTGATACAAATATATCATCATAGGACGGTTTGAATCTTGTAATCGTTAATTGATATTATTTTATTTAAGTGTGAAAAACAAAAGGTTAAATCACATAATTCCTTATCCTTACTTGTTCTGATCCAAAAATATCACCAGGTTAGTTTTTTAATATAACTGGTTTTCGCTTTCACCATTTCTCCTCTCCACATTCCAGTAGATAGTATTTCCTATCTATATGCTTACCTTACCTATATCCGCAAGCCTATGCTCCTAAACACTCTCTAATCCTTACCTCCTACGCTTTTTTCCTATTTTCCTAAACATCCTATATCCTCATTACTCCTAATCACCTATATCTTATACATTTCTCTACCTACTTCTCTATCATATACCTAATCCTATAACCTAACATCTCTATTCTTTCGTTATCTTCCTAACCTTATAAACCTAACATCCTACCTTACTCCTAACCTTTAACCTAAACATCCACCATACATCCTTTCCACTTAGTCCTAACACTAACGTTTAACCAACTTATATCCTATCTCTCTGACCTTACATTGAGTGCTGTCATACGGGCTGTCTATGTCGCTATCCATGACTATTCCTAACACTATGCCTAACTCTATGCTTACTACTGTAACACGGCCTAACAACATTCCTAAAATGCTGATAACTACGCCTATAACAACTTCGAAATATGTTATAATCTCTACGCCCTAACCAGCCTTTCAACATACTATGCGTCTTTATATTCATATTTCCTATGTCCTTATACAGCTTGTCAAAGTGACTATGCGCTGGAGAGCCGTCAACTTATGCCTAACATTAGTATGTTTTTATATGAATTTGTTGCACTAAGTCCTAACAATGGGCCTCGACTCTCCTACGTTGGCTTCGCCCTTGAGTCTGTCTAAATTCTTTTCTTTGATCCTATTAATTATACCTTAAGGATCCTTATGCACCCGGTGCTAGGATACAATAACTTCCCAATTCTATGCTTTATGTGTCAGATGTCTACTTTCTATTTTCGATCTATATCTGTCTCTTTATCTACACACCCTACTTCGGTCGATCAGATCAGCTAATTTAATTTTTACCATAACAATTATGCCTATCTCTTTAAGCACATAGCTCCTGCTACAATGCATGAAAGAATTATTTAAAATTGATTCGATGATTTACTAACAGCATCCGCTAAATCATGTGGTCATACTATAGCTGCTACTTTCCTTTTCAAACTTGATGCAAAAATACCGCATTCCTCGCGATTTACTAAGGATCCTGATGTATAAATATTACTTTTGTTTTCTCCATAATTATATACATGTCCCCACTCCGTAACGAACTTAAACTCTGTCCATGAGATACCTATTCCTCCTTACTCCTCCTCCCTCCTCCTCCTCCTCCTCCTTCTACTACTACTACTAACTTACTATCTATCCCATGCCTCCCTAGCAAAGTTCTCAACCTCTACTAATTCCATCTCAAGATGTTACTTTATCTTCCGCTTTTACTAAATGAAAGCCAAACTCCTATTACAATAATGCCCAAAGTAAGTCCTTAATAAGGCACCCGCGGTACATTATTAAAAGGCTAATATATAATGTACAAAAAACTACAGATGTGAGCGAAGAAGAGTAACTGATTTTAGACTTCAGGTCTAGTTAAACATAGGAGAGCGTCTCTGCCGGTACTCTTTTTCCCATGTGCGAAATGGAAGAGACATTTAACATAACATGATCTCGCCCATTAAATACCCACAGGAATTACAGCTGGATCGTTTCTTATTACCGGGTTCTAGAATTTATATCCATATTATTGGGTACAGCGAGATAATTGTCTTTTTGACTCTTTAACTTTATCATTGGAGAAACATAACCAGTTAATCTTATAGTCATTACTGTGACAAATCTTTGTGGTTTATGGTATCAACGTCTCCTGTTCTTACTGGTTACAAATTTCTCTAGATAACCCAAGAAGTAACTTACAACACAACAAAAGACAAGTTGGAGTAACAAACTAAATATACCTTACTATTCCTGTATCCACTTTACCTCACACAATACTTCTACCAAAAGAAATCCCCCAGCATACATGCTAAACATACAGAAGTAAACCATACAGAGACTAACCCCTCTACTCCGACGACATTTCTACCCCAAACAACCTTTAAATAGATACTAGACGTTTCCTTACCATTATACTACTTTAGAAGACACAGAAATAGCTCTTTATTCTAAGTACACCCTTTCTGTTAAAGCTTCCTTCCCCTGCTCATACTTCTCCTCCTAACAATTTTATTCTGTCCACAAAGAACACCTATATCAGCAACTTTCTTTTTGCTGGTATTGTACTGAGTTCGGCCTCCGACGGCCACAGTTTCTCTTGGACATACATAAATATGAAAGCGCTATGCCAATTCCGCCAAATGTGCATTCCCTTCAAAATAAACCGTTTCTAACCAGGGCTATTATCCTATTCATAGTTTCCTCTGACGAACCCTTCCCAAACGTCCAATGTATAATTTGGCAACTTCTTTCTCAAGCGCTTAACTACCAACCATCAACTTAGGAAATACTTTCAAAAAACTCGTCCAGGAATCTTTCAAAAATAATGAAAGCTTGCTGTACCACATTACAAGATCCAGTATCAGTTAGAAACGTTAACTTGATCTGTTTGATGACCATACAGAGTGTAACATAGCCTTAGACAGATGAGAAGTTCCAATCTGTCTTTAAACTAATTTTCCATAAAGCAACTATAAGATAAACGCTCCAAAGGTTACTGTAAACCGACCACACGTACGCCTCCCCCATAAATACTTGACCCAGATAGACGATTGGGTCAAGCCCGCCCAACAAAAAGGGTACATCCGTCCAATCAGTAGTCCCCAT
>JABUQX010030024.1:7500-15000 GCA_015478945.1 Trachelipus rathkii
TTATTATTATTATTATTATTATTATTATTTTTATTGAACCTTTTAAATATGCAATACTCTCTCTATTATCATGTAACTTACATGAAATATTCGAATTGAGCTGCAGAGAAGTAAAAAAAAAGGAAAACTCCGATACCCTGAAAAAAGCTATGAAGTCGCACAATGTCGCTGAAAAAGAAACTAAATAATGTCCCCTAATTTCATAATTTAAACAAAAACAAATTTGAAGATACAAATTTGAAGATACAAATTTGAACATACAAATGCATTGTAAAAGAACATATGTTTCGCTCCCCTCCTGTAACCCAAACCAGTGAGTGGCAGTAAAATGAATAATATTTCTTCAACATCATAAGTCTATAAAGTAATGCCTCTATCTTGCAACTATAAAACTAATTTGTCGCTATAAATATGAAATTTAGAGACGATATCTTTTTCACATTCACCTCGTATTTTCTTTTTATGTTTTAACTTCTTCGCAAGTCATTTTAAACATTCTTGACAAGGTATTCCATTGAAAAATGTTATACAAATGATCTTTGAAGTTATAACTTTCTAAGGGTTATTTTCTGAAGTTTTGCTTACTTTTTTAATTCATTACAACTCATTTCAAACATTTCTTGTAAGTTTCATGTTTATTATTATTATTATTATTATTATTATTATTATTATTATTATTATTATTATTATTATTATTATTATTATTATTATTATTATTATTATTATTATTATTATTATTATTATTGATATATTATTATTATTTCAAGCATTTCTCTAGTTTTATATCTAATAATTTTATAGAATTATTATTATTATTATTATTATTATTATTATTATTATTATTATTATTATTATTATTATTATTATTATTATTATTAATTATTATTATTATTATTATTATTATTATTATTATTATTATTATTATTATTATTATTATTATTATTATTATTATTATTATTATTTCCTCATCTAAATCTTAGTGAAGCAGGGATTGAACCTAAGGAGAATTGTATTTTTTCAACTCTCATCATAAAATTTTTTAATTATTTAATGTAATATCGGATGATTTCATAATGATTATAATGATGATGTATGTATGTGTGTATGTGTATATGTGTGTGTGTGTGTTAAATTATTGTCTTTTTTTACAAAAATTTATTAGTAGCAATAATATCCTTAAGATATATACTTTAACACAAACTTGTTTTACATTTTTTTTATTTAATAATGAAAAAAAGAAGTTGAGTTTGATCAAAATTATCTTAAGGCGACGACGTTGTTAAGAGCTCTTAGTAGGGCACAATCTCTTTTGCATTCCTATTATTACAAAAGACAAATAAATGCTAACAAATGCTCTACCGCAAACATAGGCACAATCAACTCGTTAAACGACCTTCAAGCAGGTAATCGAGAGTGCAAATATAAATATATATATATATATATATATATATATATATATATATATATATATATATATATATATATATATATATATATATATATATATATATATATATATATATATATATATATATATATATATATATATACATATATATATACATATATATATATATATATATATATATATATATATATATTATTATTATTATTATTATTATTATTATTATTATTATTATTATTATTATTATTATTATTATTATTATTATTATTATTATTATTATTATTATTAATTTTAATAATTTTATTATTATTATAATTATAATTATAATTTATAAATTTATAATTGTAAATTATTATTATTAATATTATTTATTATTATTATTATTTTATAATATTAATATTATTATTATTATTATAAATACAATATTAATATTATTATTATTATTATTATTATTATTATTATTATTATAATTATTATTATTATTATTATTATTATTATTATTATTATTATTATTATTATTATTATTATGTTTGCATTGGTTTGGTTTATTATTACATACATATCACATTATTTTGTTATTACCACAATACATTATTTTCATTATTGTTATTATTATTATTATTATTATTATTATGACATATTATTATTACATTATTACTCTTTATTATACATATATATATATATATATATATATATATATATATATATATATATATATATATATATATATATATATATATATATATATATATATATATATATATATGTATATTATAAAAAGATTCGATATAATGAAATCAAAGACTGCTTATAAATTTATTTAAAGTATGGAGAATTAATTAAAGAATGCTTGAAATAAATATGTTTCTTCCTGTGAATGCTTGTATTAAAATTGTATTATTATATGTTAATAATAATAATAATAATTAAGAATAATAAGACACAAATAATAATAAAAATTAATTAATAAAAAATAATCATAACAATAATAAAGAAATCATAAGAATAATAATAATAATAATACTAATAATAATAATAAGAATATTAATAATAACAAATGGCTAATAATAATAATAATAATAATAATAATAATAATTAGTAATAATAATAGAAATTAGAATCATAAATAATTTTAATAATAATAATAACAAAAATAAATAATAATAATAAGAACTTGTTGTAATAATATTAATAATAACAACAAGAATAATAAATAAATAGTAATTATTATTATAATAGACTTATATTGTCAATATAATAATAATAATAATAATAATAATAATAATAATAATAATAATAATAATAATAATAATAATAATAATAATAATAATAATAATAATAATAATAATAATAATAATAATAACCTACATAAATTAGTCCATAATTTCTTTGAGGCAGAACAACGTAACCTTTTAATATATATATATATATATATACATATATTTATATACGTACATATATACGTATAGTATATATATATATATATATATATATATATATATATATATATATATATAAATATATATATATATATATATATATACATATATATATATATATATATATATATATATATATATAAAAAGACATATATATATATATATATATATATATATATATATATACCATAAATATATATATATATATATATATATATATATATATATATATATACATATATATATATATATATAAAATATATATTTATATATTTATATATATATATATATAATAGATATAAATATATATATATATATATATATATATATATAATAAATTATATATATATATATATATATATATATATATATATATATACATATAATAATGACGTCACAATTACGTTAGTTTTGAAGGAAAGTATAAAAGAAGTTGCCTTTTGTATTTGAAACGAATGCAACCTTAGTTTCATTCGTGTTACTATCTAAACGCACTCCGACATTTACAGTCGTTACCTACACAAATTTTATCACATAAGTTTAATTTTTTAAGTCGAGTATATATATATATATATATGCAGCATATATATATATATATATATATATATATATATATGTATATATATATATATATATATATATATATATATATATATATATATATATATATATATATATATATATATTTATATATATATAAAAATATATATATATATATATTTATATATATATTATATATATATATATATATATTCGTATGCCTATACACAAATATTTATACATATAGTTTATATATTTATATATATGTAGATATATATATATATATATATATATATAAAATTTATCAGTGACATATTTATTAATATAAATATTTCTTGATTTTTTAATTTAATTTTTTTCTTTCAAATATTAATATTCCTTTTTATTTACAGTGATTAAAAGTAATATTTAAAAACGAGGGATGTGGAATAAAATTTTAATAATTAAATAAACTAATACAGTAATATATAAATTTAAAAGTATTATTATAGATATTAGTAATTAAGAGTGAAATGTGTTAAAAAAAAATTTGTATCCCGCCAAAATAGAGAAACTTTGAAAAAAAAATAAAGAAAAAACTTTTTGGATTTTTTTTAATTTAACGGTAAATTTAAATCTTATAACACACAAACCTGAAAATTTTAAAATTGTGCTTTATTTCAACTTTTATTTAAAGCCCATTTTTGTAAATTTTGTCATGTGGGATATAATGCTTATTTTTTATACCGATCAATTTGTCGTGAATATTTTGTCGAAATCTAAGTTTTGTTAGTGGAGAATAATTAAATTAAAAAATTGTAGTTTACTTGGTTTTAATTAGTGATCATATATATATATATATATATATGATATATATATACATAGTACATATAAATATATTTAAATATATATATATATATATATATATATATATATATATATATATATGTATATATATATATATATATATATATATATATATATATATATATCGTGTGGGTGTATATATATGTTTGTATGTGTGTGAATAGGGTGATAAAAAAATATTGTTGTTTTTTTTTTGTTTCATTCCTGAAATTTGCTTTAAAACTTTAAAAAACATATTTTTTCCTGTATTATATGCTGCTGGACTAAATCCTTTATATGTCATTTTGTTTGTTTTTTTATTTAGTGATATATATATATATATATATATATATATATATATATATATATATACATAAATCGCAGTATATAACATCTATATCATGTATAAAAGTTAAAAGAAGAGAAAGATATATATATATATATATATATATATATATGTTAGTATTATACCACATTGTTATTATTACATTGTCAAATCTACTTATCACTTGACAACCATAACAATAATCTTCCTCTCTCTCTCTCTCTCTCTCTCTCTCTCTCTCTCTCTCTCTCCTCTCTCTCTCTCTCTTTCTTTCTTTGCCCTTCTCAATAGGTTACTACTTTTAGTATTCCCTTCACCAGCAACAACTTTTACCGATACATTCCTGTATATGAGTTCTAGGACTCCAGGTCTTCCTCTTGGCCTCCTATGACCCATAATTAAAGGGAAATAGAAATCTATCTAGTTGTTCATCATTAATAATATATTCCACAAACCTGAAATGCTTTTATCTTATATGTTTTATTATTTTCATTGTAATGTTTTTTTTTTTTTATTTCATTACAGGGTTACGTGCTTTATTATTTGCTAATAATTTTCATTATTTCATTATTTTTATTATTTCCTTTAATTAAGAAATGTTCATAATTTTTATTTTATTATTTCCTTGCAAACATTCATTATATATGTTTTATTGTTTCGTTTGAAACATTTATTATTACATTATTTATATTTTATTATATCCTTTGAAATATTCATTATGTCATTATTTCTGTTTTATCATTTCTTTTGACATGTTCATTATTTCTATTCTATAATTCCTTTATATATGTTCATTATTTCATTATTTATGTTTTATTGTTTCTCTTGAAACAGTAATTATTTCAATATTTTTATTATTTACATTGAAAGGTTTTTGTTTGGTCATTTCCTTTTAAACGTTCATTATTTTATTATTTTCCTATTATCAATTCCTTGGAAATGTTCATTATTTCATTATTTCTCTTAGAAGATTTTATTTGAAATGTTCATTATTTCATTAAATAATTATTTCTGTTTTATTATTTTCTTAAGTGTGTCTATGTTTCTGTTTTGGTTCCTTTAGAAATGATCTCTGTTTATTTCTTTCTCTTTGAAAAACTTTATTTCGATTCTTTCATTATTTCCTTGGAAAAACTCATTATTTCATTATTTTTTAAATTATTTCCTGAGAAATATTCATTATTTTATTACTTCTGCTTTATCATTTAATTTGAAATGTTCCACTCCAATAATCCGATCATTTTTATTTTTTGTTTCATGAAACCTTCAATAGTCTTCATCAGAACCACCAACTAACTGAAAAAATTTGCAGCGATAATTTTTTTTGTTCATTTGACCCAACGATCCTTGGGACATTTTTTGTAGTCTACGTACCTTGCATTTTTAGCTTGGTAATTAATAGTGACCTACGCACATATGCTCCGTTACTTCTCCACATTCATGGATCTTTTTAGCTAAAGCTGTAATCGTTTCAACAGCAAATCCTCCCTGAGTCTTCATAAATCTTGCTGAAAATTCCATCCTCACATTCTGTGTTTACAGGGTTTCATTATCTCTTCATGCTGAGGAAGCAGCTTTCACTTCATCCTTCAGATTTGGTTGTCCATTTCCGTTGTAAAAGATGTTTACGTATTTGATTTACATTTCCTAAACAGCTCTCCATTGTGCTCATTCAAGCTCATCATCTCTTCGAATGCCATTTCCACTGTTCCGTCCTTCTTCAACAATGTTCTTTTTTCTTTATATACATTCTCCTAATGGTTAGCTCACAAGCCTTTTCTTACGCCATATGCTGATATTTTCTTTTCAAATTCTTAATATCCAAATAACGATTGCTCATTCATGATACGTTACATTTATTACATTGTTTGTGTCTTTATACATTTCACTATCTTCATCTTTAAACCATTTTCTTTTCTTCATCATAATAAGAATATTTTCGATTTTTAATAACTGTTTGGCCTTCCTTTCTAACTTTGGAAAAACAAATTTATTTGTCTTTTTAATGGCCGGTTTATTGTATTAACCATGCACTGCTGTCGATCAACTATGATTACTTCTTTTTATGGCTTCAAATGAATTGTTCTTTACAACATTGTACCTAATCTTTATTTCATTTTTCTTTTCAAACTTAAGCTGTCACTTTTGCACAATATTTCTCATGACAACCCTCTTCAATTTCAGCCTAACAATTGCAACCACTGGGACATGATCTCTGTAGAAGACTGATCCGGTATCAGCTATAATTAGTTTTGGTACATTACATAAACGTTTACTTACTGTTTTTTTTTTTGTCTATTTGAGTTCGGCTTCTGTCCCCCGGAATTTTCCATATCCATAGATGTCTTGAATGTTGTTTAATCTAAATATTTACAATTATTTTCTCATCCTCAATGTAAATTTTATTTCATTCTCTCTCTCTCAATCATTTTTCATTCCTAGTTCTCTTTCGTATACAACCTCCTCATTCACGTTTCCATAGCAAAATTATTGGTAATAATCTAGATTAGCGTATTCTGACGAAATATCGATAGATTTCCGATAATCGTTTTTTTATTAATATCGCCCCATAAAGCGCGACTAAAAATCTTTGGCTACTAAATCTCTCTCAAATATAAATATATTCCTTCTACCGATTATGTTCAAATTGGTTTAGAGCCAATTGTTTTAGTTTAAGATAAGTTTTGTTAAGTATAAGGCAGTGTTCAGTGTCTTTACTTTAAAACTACTATAACCTTTACTTATTTTTCAGAACGCGAATAATATATGAAAAATCAGAATAACGTTGTGCTTAAAAATATATTCATATTGTGGCAATGTTGTTACATACCCATATCAAAACATCGATTACATATAAAAAAAATATAGATTATTTTAAACTAGGCTAATCTAGACTAGTACCAAATAATTTCATAATGTTTACGTTGTTTATGAAATATATGTACCATGCTCCCCTATAGAATTTT
>JABUQX010030024.1:20000-31621 GCA_015478945.1 Trachelipus rathkii
TAAGAGATTTTTATTTGAAAATGTAGGACAACACAACTTTAAATCTGCAATTCTGTACGAAACTCGCATTAAAAAATCATTATCGCCAAAGTTGATTTAGAAATTAATACTCTCATGACTAAAGAAAATACATAGTTTTCTTTGGGGCGTTAGGTGCGAGAAGAATTGATAAAATAAGGAGTGCGGGTTTGGCAAAGGCGAGAAGAAAAGTGCATAATAATAATAATGAATGGATGGGTATGGTGGTGGGCCTTGCCCAGGGGATAAACCCCATATCGACGAGGTAAGACCGTAATGGTCCGTCGCAGTCTTGTAAATCCCTAGGGGTGGATTTTTTTTTATTGCCACGAGCTTACTTATGGGGTTGGTGGGGCTTTTTCGACTTGCGTCATGTTCTTCTAATTAAATATTCTATTTTTTCGTTCGTGATACAGAAAGTAAGGTAATCTGATGCTACAATTATTATTAGATATAGATTGAATAAGCCACATTAAATTTTAACTAATAATAATAGATGCCTTTAAGTTCCGTTTTCACAGAAGGGTGATAAGTGCAAAGTTGATGAAGTCTGGTAGTTGAAGTCTAAACTGGTATCTAACAGAGGGAGGAAATTCAGCAAATAAGGATTATTCCCCCGATTATTTTATATTCATTTAATTCTTAAAATTTGTACATATAAAAATAGTTCTCATTGCTCTTTGTAGTAAAAAGAATTGAAAAAAATACCTCTTTGAATTCCCCTCCCCATCTTTCTTTATCTCGTTATTTTTTCGTTTGTGCATCAAAGAATGTTTCTGCTAATAAGTCTCGTATCCACTTTTTTTCTTTGTAACATTGCTTCCCTACGACTGGATGTAAAATAATATCGATGATTAATCAAATCTGCAATCTTTGAGATTTTGGTCCAAATGATAGTGTTAAAAAAGTCTTAAATTTCGCAAAAGTTGTCATTAGTAAAGCTGCCGCCACCGAGACACTTGGATCCTTGATATCTGTTTATAATCATAAGATGTACTTGAAAATTTAATTAGTGAACTATTGGTATACATATCCGTAAACTAGTGAATCTGTTGCTTTAATAAACTCTATTTTCATCTGTAAGCCCTCTGTAATCCATTAACGTTCGAGGCAGGAGCCATCACACCAAAACATACTTTTCACATCCAGGAACCCTTAAACTAACTTTAATATCTACAATTCTTACCTAAAAATAATTTTAGGTAAGAAACTTGAAATCATTCATTGAATTTCATCCATATCTTTTAAACATACTTTTATATAAATAACAGTTCAACACTCGGCCCCACGAAACTTTCTACAGCATACGTAGATATACGTTCAGCAGCCATCGCTGGAATTTTGGAAACGTGCCCAATCAAACAAAATATTGCCTTACAATTTGTCACTAACTAAAAGAATATATGAATTAATTCTTTTTAATTAAGGTACTCAAATAGAAGGAAATAAAAAGAAAAGAGAAATAAATTTATATTAAGAAATCAAATTATTACATTATATATAATATATATATTAGATTCTAGACTATTTTACTCTCCTTTTCTAATATTATTCTCCTTTTCTAGAAGTGCATTCAATTTAGCTCGCAAACCCTGTAAACAAATACACATGTTTACAATCTTCAAATTATGATTATATAAATATTATTAATACAAAATAACATCAAAACAAATACCATCCTAGAAAATTGCATGGATATTCCGAGTTTTATCAACGTTATTTTTTTTAAAAATATAAAGCACTTTTACAATAATAATAATAATAAATACCTGAGCAATTTTCGCCATTGCCGAACTAGTATTAGGATTGAAATGTGATCTTTTATCGGCTTCTGGTGCACCTCCTTCGGATGAATTAGAAGATTCCAAAGCCGGAAAGAGGGGGCGTGATTTTTGAAGTAAAGTTTGAGAAGATATAGTAGAACTCACTGAATTTTCATCGCCAGCACTCGTGTAGCCTTCAACTTTGGGTGAACTTTTTTCTTCTCGTTCCACAACAGTATCAGGGCTGTGAAGAAAATTATGGGTTTAAAAATGGGAGGTGCCATAAATAACGACAAAAATTCTGCGATATAGTAAACTCACGATATATATATATATATATATATATATATATATATATATACATATATATATATAAAAATATATAGATAGTATAATATATTATATATATATATTTCTATGCGGATACATAAAAATATAACTATATATATATATAACTCACGATATATAATTTTTTATTTACCCTTGGTTGAAAGCAAAATCTTGAATTAAAACTTATTTATTACATTAGGAGTACCACTTATTTTTAAAAATTAAAAAGTAAAACAAAATCAATAATATTTCCCATGAGTTACGTTGGTGAGAAAGAATGACGATAGCTTTACGCTTCTGGGTTTGAGCCTCGTCAGTCGTCCCATGTAACATCTACACCAACTTCAGTGAAGGAAACTAAACTGCGATCTATTTCGTGTTACTATGTGTTCCGATGTTGCAGAAAAGACTATCTGGCATGGGTAACACCCACAAACACAAGTTAACACCTCATAAAATAAATAAAAAATTCATCAATAGTGTCACAACTCAAAGTTTAAACTGCATATATATATATTATATTATATATATTATATATATATATATATATATTTATATATATATAATATATATATATATATACTATATATATATATAATATATATATATAATAGAGATAGAACAGATGTTTATATATATATTATATAATTATGGAGGCTGAGATTGATAGTTTTGGGGACCTGAATGGTTGGGACCTAGGTGATCAAAAAAGGAGGATGGTTAACAGGTGGTTTTGGGGTTGGGGGAGAGGGAAAAAATGAGATGGTAGGAAGGTGATTTGATTTTTTTGTGAAGAGAGAGGTATGTTGTAAGTAATACTTTCTTTTTTAAACATGAGTATTCATAAGTTATACTAGAGTTGGTTTTGTAGGTGTAGTGTTAGGTATAGATGGGGTATCGAAGGTGAAAAGTACTGATGTTTGATTTAGTGTTGGTTGAAAGAAGGGAATGTTGAAGTAGAAATACAAAGTTAAATCAGTTTAGGGGTTTAGGAATGGGGATTATCGGATCTTTTCTGTTCTTATGTAAAATTACGTTAGTGGGGGCTTGGATGAGAGAAAGATGATAAGGAAAGGAAGAGGGTAAAATTAAAGAGTGAGAAGTTTAAGTGTTGCAACGTTAATAAGGATACAGTATGTAAGAGTCGCTCGCTAGGTAACGTGTCATTTGGTTTGGAATTTTTTTTTCTGAATCTTATTTAGTTTTGAAGCTGAACAAGTTGAAACTGAGCAAAATCTGGGGGCAAATGAAAGGAAGCAATTGTTAGTTAGTGCAATGCGAAGTGTGTGGATGTCGCTAAAGTAGAGAGTAAGGATGTTAACAGCGAAGTGGTGTGGAATGAAGAGGTGATGAAAGCGGTTTTTTCTTTTTGTTTATTTTTTTTTAAAGGTTAAAAAAAAGAAGCCGTGGGTGAATGTACTAAAAGCAAAATGATGAAGTTTTCAAAAGAAGCATGCTTGGAATTATATAAGGAAGAAAAAAGAAATACTAAAAGGTGTATACCGTAGGAGAAAACAAGAGGTAAACAAACAGTTTGGAAAGATAAGGAGTAGAGCCTAATGAAAAAAATATAAATTAAGATAAATGAAATAAGAGATAAAAACTTTATCATACATTTACATAGTTGGGAATGGAAGCTCTTCTGTAGAAAAGGGTAAATTAGCGAAATACGATTAAAGAAGTATAAGAATAATGAGAATATAGGTGAATCTGAACTAATAAGATATATTATGATAATAGGGAATTGAGTGCTTTTGATAAAATATAACTGTATATGAAATATGGTTTTATAATTTAGGTAACATGTTTTTGCCAAATATTTAGATAGTATTTATAAAGTAAAGTAACGATGCCTTTCGATAATTTATTGTTTGCACGTTATTATCTGAGCGAGTAAATAAAGAGTTATGTATGTATGGCTTGTCAAAAATTGTGTTTTATTCATCTTGAGCAGTTAGAAAATAATTTGTAATGTGGCCTTCCGGTCTCCTTATTAGCTATTTGGTGCAATACTATTGTCAATCCCTCTAAGTTGTCTAGTGTTCAATATTATCGAATCTCAGTCCTCGCCTACGCAAAAGATGAATTGTTTATTATAAGGTAATTCGCTTGCATAAGTGTTGATACCTGATGTGATTTTTCATGGGCACTATTTACTTGGATTAGAGTGAGTTTGATCCTTGCCCAAGGTATTTGGTAGCTCATTTAAGTTTTATAACAGAGATGACGCAGAGGTTTGAAAATGTAAACACGCTTCAGCAGGGTCGCTTCTAAAAACGTGGTGAAAGTGTTTGCAGTAATTTGAATAGATTGTGAATTTTGATTGTTGTTTGATACACATTTTTTTTCTGAAATTGTTATGCTCCGGAAACTACCTGAACTGAGTTCCATTTTCTATAAAACGCCGGTTATGTCGCAACTGCTAAGAATAAATTATAGAATTTTGAAATCATAGATTATTAGTATTCCATTGTGTAGAATTAGCCAACTGTTTATGATGCCTGGTCAGGGCATGTGAAGAAATATGGTCCGGTGGGATATACGTCTTTCATTCAATTCATTTGCGTTCTTGATATCAACAAATGAAATTTTGCAGCGCGGTTTCACCCATATAACTTCTTCTCTTAGATGTGATAGTTATGAGAAATAACTCAGGCTAAAGTACTGTGTAGGTAATGAATATCAATTATATCTAAATAGCCAGCGATTAAATTTGTAAAGGAAAGATCTACACAGAATTTTAGCAAAAGTATATAGCGTGAGACATATGATTTTAGCACTTGTATCACTTCTATTTTGCTCAAATTACAGAATGATCTCTTAGTGGTGTTATCTAAAATTAATTGCACTAGTGTAAATCTCATCTGTTCATTTAATAAGTGTGTCAGAGATTTTTTCCAATTTGAGTTTTCCAAGGCGCTAATACCGTGAAGAAACTCTGGCTGGGGATCACAACCAGCTAATATTACGAGAACCGAAGATGACGCACGAGTGGCAAGATATAACTATTCAAAACTGACAAACCTTTTTCATGTCATAATAAATGGAGTAATCTGCCAAAGTTAAAGTGCTGAACATGGGAACAAAACGGAACAGAAGACTGGTTTCACTTTATTTTCTCTTTCTATAGTGATTAGAACATTAGGGTAAAATTTAATGTCATAAAAAACAAAAGGTCATATGTTGCCTGGTTATAGGATTACTTGGGATTGTGCTCAGTGAGGTAAGGGACGAGTACAAAATAATTTCCAATCATAATGATGAGTCGAACTTGAAATTTTGCCTTCCTATTTCAACAATTCTGACAAAAAATACCTATCAATTAATGGATTTCCCAGAAAATTTCTGATTCTTCTAATTTACTTGAGCCCAAATCTAATTTCATCGTCCCATCATAGTAGGTACCCACTATAGGGACACCATAGAGTTTGTGGTTGCACTTGTGATAGGTTGTCAAGTTGGTTTATATATACATGTATGGGAAGGGTATATGCTGGTATATTTTTATAGATATAGTATAGTATTATAGATATATATCGTATAGTAATAGAGATCATACTAGAGATAAGTAACAAAACATTAGAAATCGATACTATTAATATAGTATATACTATATATAATTCTAAAATTTATACTGAACAAGGGTTAGAAAAATATATATTTTTTTAGAAGTACCATATATGAATATAACCCATATTTAAAAGCAAATTTTAATACAAACCAAACTACACAATTTATTTTACAAAGTATCATAATTATCTATAACAAGATTTTAAGAAAAATTTAGGTCATAAATAAATGAACAGTAGTTTGATTGTTTTACTGTATGAGCTAAATAAGACGAAAACCAAAAAATTTACCAAAAAAAAATTAAACTATTTAATCTAAGCTGCCTACTGTACATAAAATTTATATTAAAAAAAATAATAAATAAACTAATCTGTGAATTTATAATTAAATAATCATTTGCTGACTCCTGTAGGTTTTTCAAAAAAGTAAAAAAAATAAACCATGAAAAAAAATATTTCATTTCATTTTAAGCCGTTTTGAAATCCTTAACAGTTCTAATAACAGGAATATATAAGGTGTACCTTTACATTATAATATATATAGTATATATATATATATTTATATATAATTAATATAATATAATTTATATATATATATATATATATATAGATATATAGATATAAGATGTCTGTATTGTATTACGGTATAGTTATCTCCTTGTCCAGATAGTTATTCTATGAATGACAGATTTTCAAATCATGACATGTGGTGCGGTGAAATATAGTTGAATCAGTGCATATTTTCTAAAAATTTTCTAAAGTCAAAAAAAAATTTCTAGTCAGCTAAGTTTAGTTAAGTTTTTAAGAAAATTCTTTAGTGCAAGCTTCTGGCATAATTCCAGAAGCTTGCCACTAAAGAATTTTCTTAAAAAACTTAACTTAACTTAACTTTTTTGAACTTGGAAATTTTTGAACTTAGAAAATTTTTTCAGAAAATACACACTGATTCAAATATAGAACTTTCCCATATTATATAATATATATATATAATAGTGCGGGAATGAAACATATACTGTAGGAAATGTATAAATATTAACGTTAAAAATATTATGATATAAGAAAGGGTAAAAATATTATGATACAAGAAAGGGTACGAAAATGAAATCTAGTAATTTCACTGAAACATTCCCGAAAGGACGAATACGTCCATGAAATATTTTCACTGAAACATTCCCGAAAGGACGAATACATCCGTGAAATATTTGCGCAGCAAAATGCGCAATACAATAAAAGAATAACTAATTTACTTATACTAGTCTATCAATTTATTCATCCATAAGTATTATAAATTTTTTAATTTTGGAAATTCAAATTCAAATTTGTCTTATTAGCATTGGTGTATTAGGCTCTGGCGCTACCAGGCGTTCCCAAACAAAATATATCGAAAAAGTATCGTATCAATAATTCCCATAAATTCTCAAAGAATATCGAAATACTATCGATATTTTCATAAATTCTTAAAGAATATCGAGTTATCGAAATTTTCATAAATTCTCAAAAAAATACATGTTAATTAGCCGACGAACTCGTCCGCGTGGGCAGTAAAGGGTTAAGGTAAAAAAAAAAAATTAAATGGGCTAGGTCAGATAGATCAGGAAATTTTCTTTCAAATTGTGGATATAAGCCTACTCTTCAAAATTCAAAATTTTCAACGGCGTGTTCTCAAAAGAAAGCACACTACATTTTCCGTACCTTTCGACTGAGACACATTTTCCAACCATAAATTTCTAAATTTTTTTTTTTTAATTTTCATTGTACTCTTTATGGCATTTTTTTTCAAAATAACATAATTAAATATTTTTATAAAAAATATTGGGGTTTTCCTTCAAAATTTTTTTTTATCACAAAATACAAAGCATAGTTTGTAATAATAAAAATAAACTTTCAGTTAGGTAGGCACGTAAATTTTTAAAAAAGCAATTAAGAACTTATCAAATCATTGACAACAGTTTTCCCGCAAAAGTTTAGTGCACACCCTACTCAAGAATGTGGGTTTTTGAAAATCTTAACAGTGGGATTGAAGTCAGGATATAAATATATATGTTGAATGTCTAGATGTATATTATATGTAGGTAACTTGTATTCTGACAAAGTTATATTAAAATAGTATGCACATTTGTAATATGCCAATTTTATTTTAACATTTAAACAGATTTATATTTCAAAGTAGCAACATATATTATATTTAACTATATTATTATATATGAAAAACAAGGATATTATAATAGTAATATTATTTAAATATAAGAATAAATTTTTAATAATAAATTATAATATATATAATATATATTAATATATAATTAGTCAAAAAATAAATGGCGTAGATGTACTGCTGGTGCTCATACACATATTGAACTAGTTGTATTTGCAGTGTACTTGTATATAATAAAGAATAATTAGATGTACATTATATATATATTACTTTATATAGATGTACCATACTTTATTTGATTGGTACAACTTTAATTTTGTGAATCAGAAGGAATCAGCTGGTTTTCGAGGAAGTCTCAAATTAAGAATTTGTTTCAAATTCTTATGTATTGTATATCGCGGATTCTTTGTTATTAATTAGCTCAAATCCTGCTAAATAATAACCATAAGTAATGTTTTCGTTTTATTTTTTTAATCGATGATTGAATTAAGCTCAAGGATACAAATTGACTAGTATGTAAATATTATGGTGATTAGTAGACGGTCGTTGCGCCATGATTTGTATGTTTTTATATTTCAGCAATCCTTTTTTCTCCTTAATTCTGATTCTTAATTAAAAATGAATAAACTGCATTGAGCGGCACATTCCTGTTTTACTATAGAGCCTAAGATACATTGTTAAGATTTTCAGTACAGTACATTTGTTAGGTTTATTGCTGGATATTTTCTGTCTGGTATGAGTAATGTTATGTAATGATGTTTTGTTGTGAAATCGTCATTTTGTCTCGGCAGGTGAAAGAGATGCCTTGTAGCTTAATAATGATAGATATTGAATAATAAATGCTATCCTCCAGTTTCACCTTTTCAGAATTCTCACACAGCATCTAATAAAGTGATTGTCTTCAAAATGTTATGGAAGAATTCTATATTCCTGCTAAAAAAGTTCATGTTATAGTAAGGAAGATAACGCACCTAATTATAGCTGCAGAGTTACACAACAGGATTCAGGAATTACATTGCTTTTTACACTCTTTGACAGTTAAGCTCAAAAATGATGCCATATTTGTAACAAGACATCAGAAAAAGTGAAATTATATCCATATGCAAACAAATCTGTGGTAGAATCATTTACAAATTCACTCGCTCTAGCTAGTGCCAAGTTGAAAGAATAATTTCAGGAACTAGATTTTAATTTACCAGCAGCACAGATTATTCAGAGATGCTTACAAACAGATTGAATAGCCGTATCAATGCTTTCAAATTTTCATTGGAACAAATGACAGCTCTCATTCATATGCAGTGATCATTCAAATACACTCGCATGCTTAGAAACAACGAGAAAAGTTCTTGAAAAATGCTATATGAGAAACTTAAGGATATTCTCTAGTTGAGTATAACAAAGTTTATTGGAACAGCACGGAATCTAATGTATGCATCAGCATAATCCCAAAATATGGAAAGTGGGTCAGACATCCCGAAAAGTTCAGCAGTAACTAGAAAATATAACAGCTACACGAAAATAAATATCATTTTATTAATTAGAACATTGTTTGACCTAGAAAATTTAAAAAAAATAACGCTGTTTAAAAAATTAAATTGTTAAAATGTTGAAAAAATTAGTTTTTTGCAGAACACTGCTTTATTGAAGTACTCCGAGGGGGCACGCAAAGGTGCCAAATGTTGATTTTTTTTTTTAAAAACTAGAAATACCATGAGTATTGATTCTGCCATAGGAGTGGAGTTAGGGATCTGTAGTTAATGGTTTTGCTCATCAATTTACTATATAATTTGTTTGTACTTTGTATAATGATAATTTTTTTAAACATGTTATATAGTGTTCTTGTATAAAAAAACACATTTATATAAAAAAAAGTCTTATTTAATTTTGTTGATAATTTAAATTTGATAGTATTGGATTCAGTTAGTGGTTGATAGGTTAACCCTAGGCTAGAGTAGTTAAGAGATTTCCTGTTTAGCCTACTGTGTGTTTGGACTTCTATTTGAATTTAATTAAATAGTATTTCTCTGTATTTAAACTTTCCTTTATCAATCTTTGGGGTAGATGTCGTTTGTTGATAAAATTTAATTTAATTAAGTTAAGACTTTCTAGCCTAAGTTAGGGCCTTTGCTATAAAATTTTTATAAAGCATTAGCCTCGGCCAGAGACAAATCCAAATTCAAACTTTTTTTGTTTAAGATATTAATTTCTTTCTGGGCTTTTACCAAGTGTATCTAGTAAACTTAGCGTCGGGCGGGTTAGTGACCAGGCCCGCCTTTTAGGAGGGGTGATTCGGTCAAACGATAATAAAATAAAAAAATAATAATAATAAAAAAAAAAATTTCGCTCATTTTTTAGCCACGCGGTAGTACTACTATATATGAATTAATATTATATTATGATTTCTATAGTTTTGTATCTACTAGTTTTATTTAGATCATATTTTAATTTAAAAGTTTTTATATTTTTAAAAAATGTTAGAAATTAGGGTACAATATTTCCTTCAATAGAACTTCATCGTTGAAAAAATGTGATATGGATTTTTTAACTGTTATAAAATGAAAAATTGTGGATCTATTTTAATTATTTATTCAGTGGATACACTCGAGTATGTTAGCTTTAAATGGCCAAAGTAAATTTTTATCCAAGCCAGTATTAGTAGGTCTCAAAAAATTTTTGTAAGGAAAAGGAAGTTGAAACACTCTTCTTATAAAAATTGATGGCAGGGTGCGAAAGAGGAATCAGACCACCATTGTTTTCGTATTTTACGTATTATTATTGACATTTTTATTACGTATTAATTTATATTTATAATGTAATAAAAGTACTTATATTATACGTGATAAGTTTTCTTTAAAAAATGAAATAGATTAATAAAAAAAAATACGATGTTAAAAAATATTACTCGTCAAAATTTATTGTGCGGAAGAGGAGGGGTGAATCGGACTACCTTATTTATATTCGTATTTTATTTATCTATTATTGTAACATTTTTTATTATTATTTTTCTACTCGATTAATTTTTTAATATTGTGAATTATATTTTAATACAGTATTTAATAATTTATATAAAAATAAGTAAAATTAATAATTTTCACTTTGAAATTATAGTAAAATACAGTATATATAAAACAATGTGTCTGTAAGTCACCCCTTCACATAAGTGTGATACATCGCATTCACCCCTACAACGTGAAAGTCGGCTGACTCTCTCGATGGCCGTTATTGAAACTATTATAAATACTAAGCCACACTTTTTATTATTAGAATTACACTATTATTTTTGTGTGCTTATGGCCCGACTATAGGCCGTGATGTTGATCAACCACAAAAAAAATTTCCAAAAGTGCATCTAGGAGGAGAGTCGGTGTGTCAAGAGACCAAGTTATACTATAAGTGGGTCCACATCACCCGCCCGACGCTTAGATTGGTAAAATAATTGGGTTACAAGCTATGTAATAATCTGTTATCGGCCTAACTTTTTGTATTAAGTTTTCGCATAACCTAAATAATCTCTCTACCTAGAGCATTCCTTAGAAGACATTAGTCTGATAGTAGCTTGTTAAAATTTATACGTGTGTTTTAAGGATATTAGTTTATTTCTTTTAGGGCTTGGTGATAGGTTAAACTGTGTATGTGTGGTAAAATAGTTAGGTATCAGATGACTGTTGATAATTGGCTAATAAATAAAGTAAAGTAGTTGCCTCTGATTGTAATTGTCGTGTAGTGTGGTTTCTGTGGACTGTAATGCAGGTGCACCTACGTTTGCTTTAGAATTAGCTGCCCTACTTG
>JABUQX010030025.1:0-5000 GCA_015478945.1 Trachelipus rathkii
TTTTCTGATTGGAACAACGGATATGCATGGTGTAAAAGCAATTGAAGAAATGTTTTAGAGGTGTTTTAAGCTGTGAAAATATCAGCGGCGTTAGATTGTTCATCACTGCTCACCATTCATGTGAAGTAAACTCCATTAAAACTTTATGGCAACATCGAATTGCAACTATAATGCTTATTTTAGATTTGCCCAAGGCCAGATATTTAAAGAAAAAAAAGAAAAGATTTTTCCCAGACACAAATGACAAAGCTCTCACAATGGGCGACACAAGGTAGTGGAAAATTCGATGGATTGGTTACGACTAATGAAATTTTTAAAGCATTGTTGAATCTTAAGAGGAGCTTCAATGGATCAAGGATATTAACCTTTTATAACAGAACTTAGATCTTTTTCAGTTTTTAAGCAAAGCAATATTTGCTTATATAGTTTTAATTTATTTATTTTTTACTTTATTCTCAAACACTCTTTCATTATGTATTACCATGGCATCTCCATAATTAGTGACAGCAACTGTCTTAATCATATTGGAAATGTGATGTTTGTTTAGAAGGTTTTTCAAGCACACATCAACGAAACATTTTCAAACATTTTTGGAAGTTGCAATCAAGGGAACTTCCTTCTTCCTGATAATGAAGAAATTATAATTCCTCTTGTGAGAATCAATTTTAAAATGAAAAGATATAGGCAATTACAATTTATATCTTGATGATTTTTAAAACGAGTTAGAGAGACAAGTTCGCCAATCAAAGATCCATACTTACTATCTTTATAAAGTTACTTATTTCATCTACATCTATCCAAAATTTTGCTAATTTTGGAATAAATTTGATATGTGCAGCTTCATATTTAGATTGTTAAGGATTTTAGCATTTACTCACTCAAAATGTGAAATCCAAACATTTTCACTACTCTGAAAAGGCCCAAAGCAAACTTTTTCAATTCTACATGAGAAGAAAATTTAGCAGAACTGGCTTTAATGAGTGTTCATCATAGCTCCACAATATAAATGAGGAAGTTATCAATCATTTTGCTGTTAGAGATTAAAATTAAGAATTTTTTTTATATGAATAAATTTTTTTGTTTTTTATTTTCAAATTATTAATCTATGTTCCATTGTTTATTCTTTTATTGAGTAATAATATATATAATATATATATAATATATATATATATATATATATATATTATATATATATATATTTATATATATTATTAGATATTATATATATATGTATATATATATATTATATTATATAATATAGTATATATATATATATTCATTAAGTTAACACCGAAATTTTTTTTTGCTACGCCTATATATTAATAGTATATATATATATTAATATATATATATTTTATATATATATATATATTATAGTAATTATATATATATATATATATAACTATATATATAAATATATATATATATATAGTATATATATATATATCAACATCATCATCATCATCATCATCATCACCACCTTCTCTTCCCAAGACTGGGGGTTAGGTGCGAGCAATGCTACTAGAAAACAGAAAAGAGGTATAAAATATGACGAATAGTCCGAAAAGAAGCCCATCCTTTACCGCCCCTTTAGACTTTTTATGTGAGAATCGTCGCATTCAGAAAACCACATTAAGAGCTTCACAGAAAACGGAACCCAGCGGGGGGGGGAAAAAAAAACCCCGGAACCCCCCCCCCCCCTCACCCCCCCCACTATGGCATCCTCGTCCAATGTGGGGTTTAATCCTTGGCCAGGTGGGGCCACAAAATACCCTCACCAAACCCGCCATTACACTATTATGTCACCTTTCTTTTCTGCCTCTGCCAAACTCACATTTCCTCTCTCCAGCATTTCTTTACTGACTAATCCACTTTTCCTCGGTCTCCCAGCCGTTCGATTCCCAGAACACTCACCACTATTACATTCCGCTTTAACCACCGACTATCATCCATCCTTTCCACATGATCAAACCATCTCAAAGTACTTTCATTTATTCTCTAATTTACCACACATCACACGGAGTCGGAGTCGGAGTCGGAGTCGGAGTCGGAGTCGGTAATTTTTAAAAGGGTGGAGTCGGAGTCGGAGTCGGAGTCGGTAATATTCAAGAGGTCGGAGTCGGATTCGGAGTCGGAGTCGGTAATTTTCAAGAGGGTGGAGTCGGAGTCGGAGTCGGAGTCGGAAAATTTTTGAACCGACTCCACAACCCTGAAAGGGACAATAGTAGTTGGGTCGCGGACCCACTAAAACTTATCTCTTGCCAGGAATGATTATGCAGGCTCCTGAGCTGGTAGTGACCGCCGAAAGCGACCTTCTATCTTTCAACGAAATTGTTTGTATCGTCTGGGTACATTTAATGTTTGAGGAATAAAATGGTGAGGAGAAGAGGAGAAAGGTGATGGTTGTATTTTGAAAAGGTAAATTTGATTTGTTTGCTGTGCCTGCAACAAAGATGAAAGGAAACGGAGAAGACTAGTGGTGCGGGGTCAAATGTATGTGTACAGGAGTGGAGAGGAATGCAAAGGGGGGAGAGGAGTTGCGATTCTGAAGAGTGACCTGTGTTGGCATAGAGCTATGGTAGGTTTGCTTGTGTGAGTACTATAATTCTAATGGCTAAATTTAAATTTGAAAAGGTCAAGGAATGTGTGGAAGTAACAAATGTTAAGGAGAGTGTGATTTTCTAGAATAATCTGAATGATGTTTTGGACGGGGTGAGAAGGAGCTTTGGATTGATTGTGTTGGGCGAAAAAGGGATGGTATAACAGGTACCTTAGTGGTTGCTGGAGAAAATGCGAATGTGATGAGAGAAGTATGTGTGTAAATAACACATTCTTCTGGCACAAGAGTATTGTTAAGTATACGAGAGTTGTGGGTGGCAAAAATACTACTATTACAGATAACACCTTTCTCATATATTCCTCTGTGGGGGTGAGAAAGAATACCCACAGGTGGCTAAAGGGACCGTAGTAGTTGAGTTGGCAACCCACTATAACTTATCTCTTGCTGGAAAGCTTATGCAGGCTTCTAAGCTGGTAGCGACCACCGAAAGCAACTTCCTATCTTACAGCAAAATTCTATGTATCTTCTGGGTACATGGAATGTTAGAGGAATAAAATTGTGAGGAGAAGAGGAGATAGGTGAAAGTTGTATTTAGAAAAGGTAAATTTGATTTGTTTGCTGCGACTGCAACAAAGATGAAAGGAAACGGAAAAGATTAGAGGTGTGGGGTGAAATGTGTGTGTGTGTGGGGTGTAGAGGAATGAAAGGGGGAAAGGTGGAATTGCGATTCTGAAGAGTGACTTGTGGCTTAGGGTATGGTAGATTTTGTTTGTGTGAGTACTATAATTATAAAGGTTAAATTAAGTTTGAAAAGGCCAAGGAGTGTGTGGTTGTAACAAATGTTGAGGAGAGTGTGATTTTCTGTAATAATCTGAGTGATATTTTGGACTAGGTGAGAAGGAGCTTTAGATTGGTTGTGTTTGGCGAAAAGGGGATGGTATAGCAGGTGCCTTTGGGGTTGCTGGAGAAAATGCCAATGGTAGGAAGGTGATTGAATTTTGCGATGAGAGAAATATGTGTGTAAGCATTACATTCTTCTGGCACAAGAGTATTCATAAGTATACGAGGGTTGTGGCTGGTAAAGATGGTATCGAAGTGAAAAGTATGACTGATTTTGTATTGTTAAGATGCTGAAATATGTGATTAAATCAGTAAGGAGGTAGGGATGGGAATATCAGATCATCATGTTGTCTTATGGAAGAGTAAGTTAGTGGGAGCATGGATGGAGAGGAAAGAGATAAGGAAGGAAGTGGGGAGATTTAAGAGTGAGAATGAAGAGTTAGGTGAACTAGATTATAAGGAAAAGTATGTGAGAACACTTGCAAATAAATAAGTTGAATGTGAAGAAGGGGAAACTGAACAAATCTGGACGCAAATAAAGGCCTTTTTTACTGTGCAACAAAAAAAGTGTGTGCTAAAGAAGGAAGCAAGAATGTCAACAGTGAGTGGTGGAATGAAGAGTTGATGAAAGGCGATAAAAGTAAAAAGAGGCGTGGTTTACTGTGCTAATAACCAATGATGAGGCCTTGAATGAAAGGTGTATGGAAATACATAAGGAGGAAAAAAGGAAGATTAAAAGTTGCATACGTAAGAGGTGAAAGAGGTTAATGGACAGTTTGGAAGGAGGATAAATGATGACTTACAAGGGAATGAGTAGGTCTTCTGGAAGGAAGTACGAAAGATTATAAAAGAGAGTAAAGGGAATCTTCAGAGAATAATGAATATGGATGGTTCTTTCCTGACCGATGAAATGGGTGTGAGGAGAGTGTGGGGAGAACATTTCGAAAATCTACATAACATTAGCAGTAATGAAGAAGGTATAGTGAATGTGCGTGGGTTTAATAGTGTAAGAAGAAATGGATTTTTTGAAGATGAGGTATTTAGAAGGGAAGAGATAAAAGGTAGAGTGAGAAAGTTGAAGAATTGCAAATCTGCAAGTATAAATAGAATTACCGGTGAAATGAAAAACAATGGAGGCGAGATTGTGATTGACAGAATATGGAAGTTGTGTACCAAAACGTATATGGAGGGTATAGTTCCAAAGGATTGGAGGAGAACAGTAATCGTACCCTTATATATAGGTAAGAGGGATAAAAGAAACTGTAACAACTATAGGGGAATTAGTTTATTGAGTGTTGTAGGGAAGATATATGCTGGTATTTTAGTTGAAAGAGTGGGTCGAGTAAATGATGGCTGATTGGCGAAGAACTTGGTGCAAGAAGAAATTGTAGAGGATGTGTAGATCAAATTTCCACATTGAAGTAATGATTGAGAACATGAGAGAAGAAGAATAAATTGTTTTTAGGTTTTATGGACTTGCAACAGGCTTATGACAGGATTAATAGGGAAGATATGTGGCAGGTGTTGGTGATATTTGATGTTGGTTGCAGGCTTCTGAATGGAATCAAAAGTATGTATGACAATAGTGATGCGTGCGTAA
>JABUQX010030025.1:15000-41699 GCA_015478945.1 Trachelipus rathkii
GTTTGTAAGGAGGTAGTAATAGTTAGAGTGGAAAGTTGAAGAATGGCATATCAGCAATTATATGTGAAAGTACTGGTGAAATGATAAAGAATGGAGGTCAGATTGTGTTTGACTAGATATAGAAATTGTGTTTTCATAGCGTTTGTGGAGAATGTAGTTCCGGAAGACTGAAGTAGAGAAGTGGTAGTATAAAGGTAAGGAAGACAAATGAGATTGTTGAAATTACGGGGTGAATTAGTTTATTGAGTGTTGTAGGGAAGACATATGCAGGTATTTTGGTTGAAAGTGCGTCTGAGGGATTGATTGCAGAAAAATAAGGTGCATTTGAAAGTGGTAGAGGATGACTATATCAGATTTTTGCATTGAAGCAAATGAGTCAGAAAATGGGACGGGAGAAGAGAAAACTTAATTTAGGGTTTATGGACTTGCAACAGGCGTATGACAGGATTGATTGGGAAGCTCCGTGGTAGGTGTTAATGATATGTGGTGCTGGTGGTGGGCGTCTGAATGGAATTAAAGGTATATATATGTTGACAGTGAAGCGTGTGTAAAAATAAATGGAGCGGAAAGTGAATGGTTTAATATTAATAACGAAATGAGGCGGGGATGCTTAACGGCTGCATAACCATTTAATTTATATATAGATGGAGTGATGAAAGAATTTAAAGTAAGGAGAGGAGGTTATACTGATGGAGAATGACAGAGAGTAGAGGGTACCTTGCTTACTGTACGCAGATGATTTGGCATTGTGTGGTGAATCTCAGGAAAGTTTGAGAGGATTGGAAGAGAGGTGTGGCTGGGTATGTAAAAGGAGGGATTTGAAAGGAAATGTAGATAAAAACAAGGCGATGGTGGTAGTTGAGGAGGGTCCGCAGTGTGGAATCGTATTGGATGGTTGGCAACAGGAACCAATATCTGAGTTTAAGTATTTAGGCTATATATTGGATGCTGTGTAGTAGGAAAGTTGTGGGTGATAGGAAGGTGCTTGATGCAATTAACACTTTGACTACGTCTTGAGTGCGCTAGTGTTTTGCAAGAGGGTTGTTACCGGTGTTGATGTATAGTAGTGAAGCTATATCGTGGAATTAAAGATATGTATCTAAGATGCTGTCTGCTCAAATGGATAATCTTAGGGAAGTAATAAGTGTGAGAAGAATTGATAAAATGAAGAATGAGCATATTAGTGTGTTGTGTGGTGTGACAAAAGGAGTAAATGTGTGTATTATAGTGGTTTGGTCATTTGGAAAAGATGGATGGTAGTCGATTGGTTAATTGGTTGTATGGTAGTGAGTGTGTTAGAAAGTGACCGGCTAGGAGAAAGAGATTAAGTGGATTGAGTTAGTAAAGGAGCGTCTGAAGGAAAGGGATGTAAGTTTGGATCAAGCTAGAGGAATGGTATATAAAATGAGTGAATGGCGTGGTTTTGTGAGGTGACATGGTTTTGGGCCAGGCCCAGAGGATGAATACCAGCACTGACGAGATGTTACAGTGGAGGTCTGTCGCGATGGGTGAAGCTCTAGTGTGGATTTTGGCTGCGATGGACTCGCACCACTTAAGGGTGTGAGGAGATGGTATTGGGGGGGCGGGTGAGTTCTTTCTTCGTCACTTTAGGTCAAGTTCTGCTTTGCTGCTGTTTTTGGCGCATGTTTGTGCACCCAACCTCAATTTGGGCAAAGAGGAAGGTGAAGAAAGAAAAGAAAGAGATATATATATATATATATTATATATAATATATATAATAAATATATATATATATATATATATATATTATATATATATATATATATATATATATAATATATAAATATATATAATATATATATTATAGTATATAGTAATATATATTTATATATTATATATATATATATATATATAATATATATATAATATATAAACATAAAAATATTTTACATTAGAATAACTGTAGTCATACATATTTTTTAGCTTCATTGGAATTACAATAAGATTACTTGTTTATTTGAATGCTATTTGAATGCTGTGTGTGTGTGTGTGTTTGTGTGGAGAGTGTGTGACGGATGTGTCTGCCTATGTGTGTGTGTGTGTGTGTGTGTGGTGTTTGTGTGCCGTGTGAGACGTGCTTGTGTAAATAAAATTCGGCCTCCCATGTAAAAATTCTATGGTACGCTGCTGGTATATATATTATATAATATATTATACTATATATATATACTATATATATAATATAGATATATGTGATATATTATCGCATCTATATATATATATATATATATATATATATATATATATATATATATATATATATATATATATATTTAGCTGCACTTGTAACTTTGTTCACTCTTATTCCGATGACTCAACTTTTCATTCTTTCACTCATTTCAAATCTACCTCCTCTTTTGAATCTTGAGTTGCCTCTCGTCAAAAGCTTCGGATTCAATTCTTGTCGATCTGTCGGGATTTCTCAGTGGGTAACAGCAATCTTGTGAAGTTTTAACTCTTAAAAACGTCAGCTCTTCACATTATGTCTCAAAAACACCCTGCAAACTTTCCTATCTACGACGGCTCAAACGTTTCACAAGTAATTATCATAAACATTTTGGACTGAACAATTAATCGCGAAAACTTTTGTCTTAAAGACCCCAATATCAACTCTCGTTGCCTAAGGCGTAGTCAAGGAAGTTGGGAATTGTCTGTTCAGATTGGTGTACATATTTTTCCTTCTGCCTCAGTTTACTCCAAATATATGAGGGTCTTATCCGCCCCTGTACTGTTCTCGCATTTGAGGTGGATCCGGTGCCACCCTTCTTTTGGATAGGTTTGTAGCTAAGGCTAAGAGACTTATAAACTGTCCACCACTTTCTGACTCCCTTGACCTTCTTTCAATGCAACGTAACATTGGCGTACTGTCTCTTTTCTATAGGTATTACAACGGTAGGTGCTCGAGGAATCTGACCTTTTGCATTACTCCACCACTTGCTTAGCTCTCAAATGAATATTGTGCGAATAGTGTAGACTCAAGGCTCGTTCGCTGTGGTGCCTACTTTTTTCCAGCCACATCTTTTTTGTGGAGCTTTATGTCTTCATCTGTTTTTCCTGCTGTATCCAATCTTCCTCTCTTTAAGATTCACGTCTGCGCCTACCTTTGGGAATTGCGTTAGGCTAGGATTTGGGTGAGTTTTACTTTTCGTTTGTTTTGTTTTGTTATGTTCTTGTTTTTTCCCCCCTCCCAGAAAAAGGTCCTGCCTGTAAGTAATGGCACCATGTATATATATATATATATATATATATATATATATAATATATATATATATATATATATATATATATATATATATATATATATATATATATATTATATATATATATATATATATATGTATTATATAGGGGCCCTTAAAATAGTTTTCTGATGATATTTGGTTTCGGTATATAGGCCTCTATATGTGTTTGTTCAAAATTTAAAAATCATAAAACAAATGATGGCTTATTCAATAGAATATAAATAACAACAGTCTCCCTTTTATTGAGATTCTCTCTTTTATCATCTAAAGTTTTGATGAGCAGTCACAGAATGATAAAAGAACTCCGTATCGATAATGTTTGTTTGTGGTTTCTGATTAGGATTTTTATTATGTATTGTTGTTTTTCTTTTTCTTTTTTTGGGTTGTTTTCTTTTGGAGACGAACTTTTCTTGTTAAGGATGAAGGAGTTAGTAAGAAAGGGTATAATAACTAATTCTTCGTTGTTTATCATTCGTAAGAAGTAGTAATCGGTCGAAATCGCTGAATCGGTTATCAGACGAAACGCAGGTTGTTTTACTCCGGGATTACCAAAATTTAGTGGCCCTTTTAAGTAGTTCTTTGGATGAATATATTTCTTACGGCACTGGTTTTATATGATTGGACGAATGATATAAAAATCATATACAAAGATATTTAGCATATAATAATATATAAATAACAGTCTTCCCTTTATTGAGATTCTCTCCTTTATCTTCTAAAGTTTCGATGAGCAGTCACAGACTTTTACTGTGTTTTCCTCCCTTGCCAATTTATTCTTTTTGAAATGCTTAAAAATTGAGATGAGTCGATTCTGCTGTTGCGGACTTATCTTAAAGTTTTACCTCCCTTGCTTGAAAGTTTGGTTTTCTTGTGATCTCGAATTTCTAGTCTTCTTCAGGACCTTTAGGAGTAAGCAATGTGGGTATGTGAGTCGACTGAGAATTGAGAAAGGAAGTGGAAGGAGAAAGGAATAAGAATAAAGATGAACGACAATGGTATGTGGAACGCTTTTATACAATTTTGTTAGCGTATCTTATTGTCAAAATTCTTGCTTATCGCAAATTTGGCCACTAAGTATGAACATAATTTAGTTTTTGTGATAAGCTTGCTTTGGAATGTGTTTACATTATTTCCAATGCTAAACACGGAGTGTTAAAGAATATAAATACATAATATAAAAGAAATAATAGTCATTCAAATGTATGCATATTTGATTATATCCGTTAGACATAAGCATACATACAAACATTTAAATTCAAAAAATATTATACATAAAATGAAAAGTATACTCAAATATAAGCATATCTGATTACATCCGAAGATCTAAGCATACATACAAATATTTGAATACATGAGATAAAAAAATACAAAATGGTGTATATACAAAATTCAAAACATCATACATAAAATGAAAGGTACATTCAAACATAAGCATATTTGATTATATCCGTTAGATATAAGCAAATATACAAACATTTGAATGCAAGAAAATACAAATGTTATATAAAATATTATAGGTATCGCACGCAAGTTGTTATGAGAATGTCACTTGACGACGAATCGTGGAATTTTGACATTGGTGAGAAGATTACGTCCATACGTGAATATCTTGATCCATATAGGCCAAAATTGAGCGTCTTCATTCAAAGAAAAAGTTCTGACAGCTGCGATGAGACATAACTTATGGAAATCTTGAAAAAGAACTTGTTGCGAATCTGGTTTGATATACGGATTATTAATGTTCATAAGCCACCACAAGGGCGGTCCACTGCACTCACCTGGATTAATTTTGAAACGAGATTATTTAGAGACCAGGGAACTTAGAAAATTGAAGGATACCAGTTCGAGTTTTGCAATTGCAAATTTTTCATTTGTATAAACATACGAGATGGTACTGTATCATTCAGAATTCGAAAAAAAGAGCTGAAGTTTCGTAGTTGAATTCAAAATGATTTTCAGACCATAATCCAAAATTAATCGATAATGTTTGTTTGTGGTTTCTGATTAGGATTTTTAATATGATTGTTGTTTTTCTTTTTCTTCTTTTGGGTTGTTTTCTTTTGGAGACGAACCTTTCTTGCTAAGGATGAAGGAGTTAGTAAGAGAGAGTGTAAGTAACTAATTCTTCGTTGCTTATCATCGTAAGAAGTAGTTAATGGTGAAATGCTGATGGGTTATCAGAAGACGCTGGGTGTTTTACTTCCAGGATTACCAAAATTTAGTGGCCCTTTTAAATAGTTATTTGATGATATTTTTGGTTCTTGGTATATACGCCTCTATATGAATTGGACGCTGATATAAAAATCATATAACAAATAATGATTTATTCAATAGGATATAAATAACAACAGTCTCCCCTTTATTGAGATTCTCTCTTTTATCTTCTAAAGTTTCAATGAGCAGTCACAGACTTTTACTGTGCTTTCCTCACTTGCCAATTAATTCTTTTTGAAATGCTTAAAAATTGAGATGAGTCGATTCTGCTGTTGCGGACTTATCTTGAAGTTTTACCTCCCTTGCTTGAAAGTTTGGTTTTCTTGTAATTCGGATTTCTGTCTTCTTAGGAGCAAGCAAGTGGGTAATGAGTCCGACTGACAATGAGAAGAGACTGGGAGAGAAGATGGGAGAGAAGTGATCGACAAGGTAGTGGGAAAGCCTTTTATACAATTTGTTACGTACTTATGTCAAAATTTTGCTTACACAAATCTTGGCATAAGTATAAACATAAATTTTAAATTTACGAAATAATTTGTTTTGGGAATACCTATATAATATATATTTATATATATGATATATGCTGACGTTGTATTAGATTTCATATATATATATATATATATATATATATATATATATATATTTTATAATATATATATATATATATATATATATATATATATATATATATATATATATATATATATATTCGAAAGAACCCATAGTTGGATAGAGTGTAACAGAAATAGAAGAATTGGAAGTTAAGAAAAGGTGTAGAGCGAAGGGTTCAGCTCCAAGAGGATCATTTATACTGTAGTGAGCTACACCAACTGCTCGAAGTTATTTTGGATATATAAATGATAGGCAAGTTCACTAGCTGTATCTTGAGAGTTAGGGGAAAGTGTTTGGCGGTGGCAGCATTGAAATCACCAAGGACGATAAATTCAAAAAGGAAGGAAGAAAGACGAAAGAATGTGCTCTGTTTTGGAGTTTAAGTAGTCGATGAATTTAAGATCGTCAGTTGAGTTAGGAGGTTGATGTATTTATTTGTAGATTGGCAAGAGAGCCTGAGCTCTAGGGTAAAATTTTCGGGTGACTCCAAACCAGAAACGCGAGAGTAAACAATGTATTAAGTACATAAGCACCACAACTGTCTTTGGTTGGAATTGTGGGTAGAGACAGTCGGAGGGTGGAACATAGTATTGTTTGCTCTTATAACACCCAAATGCCTGCTTAGGTTAAGAATAAATGGTGAGGTCCAGAGGAGGAAAATGATGTTAAACAAGGTGAAAACTATAATTAAGACCGCGAATTTTTCAGAAACTTTACTGTGCGCTAGATGTTACGTTTTTGCCTTTCTGGTAGAAAGACTGAAGACTTTTTCCGGGGATGTGTCCATTCTATTTTGTTTGAGTCAGTGTTCATGTTAGAAAATGTAATATTGAATGGTGGGAGTGGAGGAGAGTGTGTTCGGTTCTTGTGTAAGCACAGCTGTTGATATGTACCGTGGGTATCGTGGAGGTAGCCATAACTTCCATAAATAAATTAAACATTGTTGCAGACATAATTGCACCTTGTGGTATTCGGCTGAACAGTCGGTAGAATTTTGATAAATACTTATTTTCTATCACCTGTGCTGTTATATTGAAATGGAAGTTGTCGATTATTGTTCTGCCATTGACAGAGATTTGTGTATCCAAAAATTTACCTATTAGGATATGTCAGACAATTGTGTCAAATGCCATGCTTATGTAAGAGGATGAATCTCTGGGGAATTTACTTGGTTTAAAGATTGGGATGATATGAGCATATTTATATAATTTAGGGTAAGTCATTTGGAGTAAGCATGAATGTAGATGTTTTTGTGGGCTGTAAGAGACCTGAGACCAAGATATTCGAGATGTATATTCGAGATGTATATTCGAGACGTAATCAGGATTTTTTTGGGGGGGATGGAGGTTGTTGGAAAGTATTTTTTTCTGAGATATTTTTCGGTTTTCCTGTTCATTGAACTGGGTTGTTTGTGGAATTAGTTTATTGAGTGTTGTAGGAAAGATATGTGCTAATATTTTTTTTCTATGAAATAGTAAGTCGAGTGACTAAGGGGTTGGTTGTTGAGGAACAAGGTTCATTTAGAAAGGGTAGACGATTTTTATATCAAATTTTCATCGAAGCAAATGAACGAGAAAATGAGGGAGAATAAGAGAAAACTGCATTTATATTTAATAGACTTCCAACAGACGTGTGGCAGGATTAATAGGGAAGCTATGTGGCATGTATTAATGATATATGATGTTGGTGGAAGGCTTCTAATTGGAATTAAAAGCATGTATGCTGATAGTGAAACGTGTGTAAAAATAAATGAAGTAGAGAGCGAATGGCTTAATATTAATATTAATAGCGGAATGAAGCAGAAATGTGTTATATCTCCATAGCTATTTAATTAAAATATGGATGGAGGGATAAAAAATTTAAGATAGGGTTAATAGGGGAGGGTGTTAAACTGTTGGATATTGGTAGTGAGTGGAGAGTACCTTGCCTATTGTACGTAGATGATTGTACGTGTGGGAATCTGAAGTAAGTTTTAGAAGATTTGCAGATAAGTTTGGCTGGCTGTGTAAAAGAAGGGGTCTGAAAGTAAATGCTGATAAAAGTAAGGTGATGGGGGTAGGTAAGGAATGTCCAAAATAATATTAAATCATGCTGGATGGTTGACAACTGGAACAAGTATCTGAGTTTAAATATTTTGGTTATACGTTGAATGAAAAGGGGACGGATGATGCCGAGTATAGTAAGAAAGTTGTGAGTGGTAGGAAGGTGGCTGATGCAATTAAATTTTTGATGAATGCAACGGGACACAGTCTTGAGTTTGCTAGGGTTTTTATGAGGGTATTTTGTTACTGGCGTTAATGTATGATAGTGAAATTATGCTGTGGAATAAAGGGTATAGATCTAAAGTACAGTCTATTCAAATGGATAATCTGAGGATCGTGTTAGGTGGGAGAAAAATTTATAAAATGAGGAATGAACCACATTTGGAGTTGTGTGTTGTAGCTAAAGAAGTAAATTAAGGGTGTATTAAGGTTGTTTGGTCATTTGGAAAGGATGGATGGTAATCGATTGATTAAGCTGCTGTAGTGGCGTGTGTTGGGAAACGATCGACTGGGAGACCCAGGTAAAAGTGAATTAGTCATTAATAGAGTGTCTGAAGGAAAGGAATGCAAGTTTATTTCTTGCCTAGCGAGAGAAATGGTGCATAATAGGAGTGAGTGAGTGGCTTGATTTTATGTGGTTACGAGGGAATGAACTCTGACACTGACGGAATGCAACAGTAGCGGTCTTTCATGGTGGATGAAGCTTTTTGGTGAATATTTGCTGCAACGGTCTCGCACTAAGGTTATGAGGGGTTGATGTAGGGGGGGTCAACATAGGTCTTCTTCTTCTGCTTAACTATTCTGTATCCAGTGTATGTTTGCGCATCCCACCCTCACTCTGGGGGGGGGCCTAGGGGAAGCTCATGGATAGATAACTTGATTGAATAATAATAATAATAATAATAATAATAATAATAATAATAATAATAATAATAATAATAATAATAATAATAATAATAATAATAATAATAATAATAATAATAAATAATAATAATAAATAATGAAAAAATCACCAACCCTGATAATAATAATAATAATAATAATAATAATAATAATAATAATAATAATAATAATAATAATAATAATAATAATAATAAATAATAATGAATAATAATAATAATAATATAATAATAATAGTAATAATAATAATAATAAATCGGATAAAAATATATAATAATAATAATAATTAAAATAAATAAAAATTGTGATAGAAATGTTAGCAGTTGTTATTTAGTAACGAATGTTAAGCGTAGTAATTATTACAATGAAAAGGCTAATGATAGTTACCATCATTACCATAATCACGACTTGTTATAATAGCTGGTACTGTGATAGTGGCTAGTTTGATGTTAATAAAATGGCTAAATTTTACAAAAGGAAGATCGCTAAGTTTGTTATTATTAATATTTATCTAGAGAATAAGTTTTAATTTTTTTTAAGCAAAAGGCCCAATAGAGTTTTCGGTGTTAATGTCTTGCGGCATTGAATTGTAATGTGCAAGTACTTTGTAGCTGACTAGCTGTGTGACTGTTTTAGTCGACAGAATGGAGTGTTAATGTAAGTATTATTTCGTAAATCTACTCAATTTGCCTCGCTCCTCGGTTTAAGTGAAAATTTGCTAACAAGAAGTCGCAGGAATTATTATTGTTTATAATTTTATGTATTTCTTTTAGTAGTGATATATTGAGTGGGTCTTTAAACTGCAATATCTTTAGTTTTTTTAGCAAGGGTTGCGTATGGCTGTAAAAGTCTCTCGTAGTTCTAATGAGGCGAACAAAACGCTTTTGAATTACAATTACAGGATGGATTACCGAGTTACTTGTGACTCCGTAGATAAAAGGACAGTATTGTAAGTGGGTCTGCATCAATGCATAGTATATCTTCTTACGTATGGAAAGAGGAACCATATTTTTTTAATTTTATTAGCACATACAATGTGTCTAGCCAGTCTGCTAACTAGGTTGTTAACATGCTCTTTATATGTAAGTTTTTCATCGAGTGTTTTAGCATTTGAAGTCCTATGCAGTTCCACTTTATTTATTATGATACTGAAACTGTCTATTAATTTGTTGCTAAAAATAATATAATATGTTTTATTTAAATTTAAAGACAGCTTTTAGCATCTATTCCAGTGGTTTCAAACTTTTTCAGTTTGCTACCCAATTTAACTACCCATTAAGCAAATTACCTCTTTCACAAAATGTTGTCAACATTAATATATATATATATATATATATATATATATATATATATATATATATAAATTAAAACAAAAAATATATAGAATCATATTATTATAATATATATATACATATATTCATATATATATATATATATATATATATATATTATAATATATATATGCTAAATTAAAACACAAAGATATTTCCTTTTATTTATTTTATTGTAGCAGTGTATTTGAACATTGTGCATCCTAATGACGATTGGCAAAGTCCAAAGAACATCAGTGGGATGGATGGAGTTGCATGCTTGAAGCTTGTTGAGGAATTCTTGGCTTTGTGGTTGAAAAGTGCTAGCCTGACATCGTTTGCAGCATTCAAAGGAGTCCTCTTTTTTGTTTTGTCATCATCTCGCAGAGATACGTTATTGAGAATTATTTCAAGCACTTCGGGGCTCTCTTGGAAAGAGTTGCAAGTCTGCAAGACTTGAAATCCAAAAGAAATCTGCCTTTTGGCTTTGGAATTCAATTTTCAAGTCTTCATTGGCTCACATTGTGATCCACTTCTACTTTGCAGGTAAATCATTATCATGAATGGCATCATCAGGTGCAGAGAAGGGATGAATGATCCACTGAAGATTGGCTGTTTCTTAGTCACTGCCTGGAAAGTAGCAATGCATGTTTGTTTCAAACCCCTTCAAATCTTCAAATGCTCACTCATCTCTTTGCTGATGATCTAGAGAAATGATCCAGCATTATTCCCCTCAACAAACCAGTCTAGGGTATGGAACTGGACGACGACCACTCCATTCTCCAAGGACCGAATCCAGAATTGCAGTTTCCCCAGAAATGCAGACAGAGTTTATGTGGAGTAATGACAGTCGTGCTCCGATCCTGGAATTGCAGATTACCACTGTTCAGCTCCACAAATATGTCGTCAGTACAAGTCGAGCAAGCCACTCCTTATCAGTGAATTTGGTAGCAAAGGGAGATCCATTTTGTTCCAGGAATTCTTGAGTAGCCTTTCGGAGCTCGATGACTAAACGTACAACATTGCCTCGTGACAACCAGCAAACATGGGTGTGGAAAGTTGAACTTCATACTGCTCTCCCAGTTCCTTTCATAGCTCCTTGAATATACGCGAATTCAAATCCCTGGGCTTGTATATATATATATATATATAATATATATCTACTATATATACTAATATATTATATATATAATATATATATATTATAATTATATTATATATACCTACTTATATATATAATATTATCATATTATATTATATATATATAATGATGATGAGTTGACGATTTCAACACATCTTCCAACGCATAACTTTAGATTACGCAGGCACCGGCTTTTTATGATCCAAGAGCGTACTGATGAATGTGCATATGAATATACAGAAATTTTTGGGAGTAATCACAGCTTCTATAGGTTCCGTAATCCCAGATGACCACCATTAATCGACGTGCCCATCCGACGGAGACCTGAATATTAAAAATAAAATTTATTATGTTGTGTTTGAACATTTTACTTTGTCCTTTTGTGCTTAATTATATGGTTTAAATGTAATTAAATTTAATCGAGACATTTATTTAACAAGACATGTTAAATACCAATATTAAAACATTTCTCCCTACCTGTTGAACGCTGTTCCAATACAATCCATTCTTGGTAAGAAACTGTTGATTAACTTGAAGAAAAAAAATTAGAAATCTTTTATTTTGTTTTTTTTTTTTCTGGGGGTTTTTTTTTATCTCAGCAGATCCTCTCTACAATAGGAAAATCTTCTTCTGATCAATGTCTGGCGGACGTAACGAGACCGAACCCAAGGAGAGGAGTTAAACTGAGCAGGAGCACAAATTGAAAGAGAATTTGCTATATGAAGTTTCCTTGATCTCTGTTGTAACTTGGGACAGGCTATCTGATGCCATGTCATCGACTAGTCGTCGGTTTGTGTTGTTTGATAGAGATATGGCACTCAGCTTTTTAGCTTAATTCTCTCAACATACCTTGCTCACCATCTCGTATGCACATGGAATAATCAGATTCTCCGCAATGGTGTGGCATTTCTGCTGTTAGGTAATTTTATATGCAACATAGTAGGATGCTTCGACCGCAGCCTGAAGCTTTTGAGTTTGATTTCTAGATGAACCGAAATGGATATTCTTCAGTGCTACAGCCCGGCGCTGAAAATAAGCCTGATCCTCAATTTGAAATTTGCATGCCAATTCTGCAGGTGTGCTGAGAGTTTTGATGGCTTGAGGCTTTAATTTGTCAACGCTTTGTGACATACTACAAATTGTGGCCGATCCTCTCCACCAGAAGGTAAATTCACAAACCCACGACGAAAAAAGGAGTCAGAAGGTGCGCTTTTTTGGACATTTTATTGTTTAATCTGCATAAAAAGAAGAAAAAAACTGCAAAAAATAGTGGATGAATGTTAACAATACTGCCTGGGCTGATGCTCACAGAGGAACTGACAGTGTAAAATAGAGGCAACCTCAAGCAGTGAGTGACGTCGATGAGTCATCAGGGTTGCCACACACTTTTCTTCTTTTCTTTTTTCTTTTTTTTTATTTCTTTTTTCAAACTTTTTTTCTTGTCCCCTCACACCCCTCCATTACCCCATTAATAAATTACCACTGGGGGCAATTTACCCCAAGTTTGGGAACCAATGATCTATTCATTTCCTTATTTTCATTACGAGAGGGAGGGGAGAATCGATATTTTTGTTATTTATTTAGATAGAAGTATCGTCAGCAAATGAGACTGAAAAGGAGTCATGTGAGGAATAGGTCATTAGTATATAGCGTAAATAAAACGATCCAAGAATTGAGCCCTGGAGTACTCCAATTGATGTTTGAAGGGTGATTGAATCAATTCAGGGTTTAATTCAGGGGTGGCCCGGAGGGGGGGAATTCCCCCCCCCCCCGAAAATCAAAATGTCCCCCCGGAGATTTCCAATTTTTAATTAAAAAACACTTATATCTCCCCCAATGACAATGTGCGTTTTAGAATTCTAAACAGCTTCTGTTAAAATTCTCTACGAATATGTAATATAATATATATATATATATATATATATATATTATATATAGATATATATATATAATATATATATATATATATATATATATATATATATATATATTGAAAACCTTTTATTTCTGGCATTGTAAGACTTCGGAGAGCGTGCACATTCTTTCCAAAAATTTATATTTCTCGTTAACAGTATATTTTTGAATGCAGCTACCGATAAACTTATTAAACTCAGTTCTCTCGTACAATCTTTTATGAGTAATGGTATGGTAGCATAAATATACTTATTTACATTGATAAGTATTGCTGCTCTATATTTTTCCTTTTTTCAATTAGGAGCTTATCTTTTATTGTGTGTGTTTTTGAGCCTACGTGAAAGCTGTGTTGCTAAAAGTGCTGCAACTTTGTAAGCTATAGCTACTATGTACGTTGTTTAAAATGGCAAGGCAGCAAAAATTATCTGAACTTTTCAATAAGAAAAGACGTACTGAAGAGCCAGCACAAAGTACACTTATAACAATCGATAATAATGATGAAGAATCGCAAGGTATGGTAAGTGAATTACAGTTCTGCCAACAAAACACGCGAGATTATCATATGCAAAAGCATGGAAAACTAAATACAAAGTTGGTTTTGTACTCTTGATCGTACTATCGGAGGGGTGGTGGCTTTTGTTATCAGCTTGTTGTGATCGTGCATTTAAAAAATGCACATAGACTAAGAGTCTTCAAAAACGACATAGGAGTTTTTTAACATCAGTGCTTTTAATAATTTAGAATAAGCTACTGGTGTTCAGGAAACTGGAAAATACATTCAAAATCAGATAGCCTGTAAGCAATTTATAGGAAAATCTATGATGCAGGGCTTAAGAGCTCCTGTTCAAACACTATTGATTCAACAGAGTGAGTGAGAAAAATGTTAAACAGAGACGCTTTTCTACTCCGCAAGCGCAAAAGCGCATTTTTTTTTTTAGGCAAAAAGAAGAAATACTCAATACCACCAAATATGAAGCATTATTTCGTAGGATTTTAGTAAAAAACAACAGAAACCTCTTGAGCGAAAATTGAGGAATCGACATACATTATGTAATCCTTAATACGCTCGAGTTACTTGGTGCTGTCCTATTGGTCAAGTTTTGGACAAACAAGATGAAATATTTACTTAGTGGTAGATATTACTCTGTAATGGCAGATGAATTCCACGAACATAATAATCAGTCAATTTGTAACTGTTAGTTTCGCTAGTGTAGTCCAGCTCTCAGTTCTAATGAAGTACGAGAAAGGTTTTTTCAATGTATTGTTTGAAATTTAGAAAAAACTGACGGCGAGTCAATATTTTTGGCTACACTTAAAAAGCTTTAAAAACGAAAACCTTCTTACGAGAAATAAGTATCATGTTCTTTTGACGGTGCTGCGATTTTCAGTGGAAGTATAAAGGGGGTGCGTGGAAGGATTTCGGAATGAAACAATTTGAAATTCCTTATATTCATTGTAGAGCCCACGTTTTTAATCGCTTGCCCGTCAATATTCCCAGAAAACAGTTTCCAATTGATTAGAGGGCCTTTTACATGTTGTTAAGATTCTACAGCCTTTTTCATTGTTCTCACTAAAAAGAGAAAAGATTTTACATTTTAAAATTCAAAAATCACTAGAAGAGCCTGGCCTTAAGATTCCAGAAGCTGCAACGTCGTTGGCTTAGCATTATCTTTTGTACCGTATGTTGGCTTAGCAATTATCGTACGGTACATAATGATGGCATGTGAACACATTTACTAGGATGGTGTGCCGATTTAGCAAGTTTATCTGGTGGTAATTCTTTTAGAAATGACTAAGTATTAGTTTTATAGTGAGTTTGTGGCTATTTTAGATGTAACACTGAGTGCCCTTGTCAAATTTTTAAAGTAAGGTTTCACAAAAAGAAGCTCTTAAACAATCCTCATCTCTTCCCCCCAGCTTATATTTCTGGAACAGTTTTGGTCATTTAGAAACAATCATCAAGTTATGATTTAGAATGAAATGAAGATAATGAACTGCATTTGAAAATTAAAGGCCTTGAGAATTATGTTTCAGAATTTAAACAAGTAAATTCTACTGAAACCAAAAAAAAAAAACTGTTTAAAAATGCAAGAGGATTTGTTGGAAAGTAGTCAAATCGAAAACGAAACCAAAGATTTAATGATAAAGCTTATACAGTTTAATACAGGTCTATGAGCATATTTTTGGAAAACTTAAAAAGTTTGTTCAAAGGAATATAGCGAACTTTGCCATCTGTTTGGAATTAATGAAATTGATGCCGCTTTGTCTGATTTTAAATCTTTCACACATGTTGCCCGCAATAAGTTAAACGATATTAGTACAGATGTTGCTTCTTTTATTTTAAGAGCTGATATTGGATATGAAATCTTAAAAAAAATTGGCTGAATGTATATTGTGTGTACCTATCTCAACTGCCAGTGTGGAACGATCTTTCAGCACCATGAATAAGATAATGACAAAGCTCAGGAATCGTATTGGACAAGAAACTTTACATTCCGTGTTAAAGTGGCATTGAAACTAGAAGGTGATGAAGAAGTCCAATCGGAGATTCTATTGATCAGTGAACAACAACTATGCTTCTACAATACAAGACGGATTCGTCTTAATTTAAAATGTTGAGTAATAATTGTTTTAATTACACTATATATATATATAGTATATACTATATATTATACTATATATAATATATATAATATATATACTATTATATATTATATATACTATATATATATATTATATATATACTATTATATTATATAATATATATATATATATATTTTTATATATTATATATATATTAATTATTATATATATATATAATATGTTATTACTATATTTTTATATATACTAATATATTATAATGTATATACAATTCCATTTCTAAGATTCCTCCAAAAAGCTTCTACCAAACACTAATAATATATATAATATATATATTATATAATCACTATCATATATATATATACCTATATATTATATATAATCATATATATATATACCAAAGAATCATCATCTATAAATATTATATATACTTATAATAATATATTATATTATATTAATTATATATAAATTATATATAATATCTATTATATTTATATATATATTAGTTATTATATTTTAATTAATTATATATATTTAATATATTAAAATAATATATTTATATATTATATTATATTTATTAATATAATATTTAATATTATAATATAATTATTAATATATAATATTATTATATTGAGTATTTATATATATTTAATATATATTTTGACTTTTATTAGTATTTTATTACAAATTTATTGCTATTATAAAAATTTTTTCAAATTTTATGATATATTCATATAATAAATATAAATAAGTAAATAATATAAATTATTATTCATATATATATAATATAATATATAATATATTTATACATAAATATATTACTATATTAAATTATATATTATATATATATTAATATATATATATAATTAAATATTATATACATCTATAATAGTATATTTATATATATATATACCTATATATTATATATTAATATATTATAATATATCTTTATATATTATATATATATATATATTTTATAATTAAATAATAATTAAAATAAAAATTATTTTAAAAACATAAATGATGCCTGTAATGGGTTGGATATTTTTTAATAAGAAACATAGTATATATGATATATGTATCTCACTTTGACTATTTCATCGCTTGTTGGACATTTATCAACTTTCTTTCAATGCCACTGTAACAGGATATATCAAGCTCCACATAAGTTATCTTGTACACCATACCCTCAACAGAGAGAATTAAATATCACTAGAGTATAATCGATTTAATCTGTATATCATGTATAAATCCAATGGAAGACTCGATTATTCCACATCGGCAGTTGACAATAGGTCACAGCGAAATAAAAAAATAAGTCTGAATTTTGACCAAAAACAAACTCAATTATTTTTAAGATTCATCATATCCAAATTATGCAAGATAGTATTATGCATATTATACCTTAAGATGAATAATGCATAAACATATTGTAATCAAATATTGGTTTACTTTTACCAGATGATTAGACCTTATTCTATATTTAAAGATTATAAAATAATATACTCGTACGATAAGGGCAACAATTCTTCAATTCCAAAGTACAGATAATGTTGTTATCTCTCAAAGTAGCATCTATTGCATTCCAGAAGTTATACTGGATATTAGGTAGATAGATCTACATAATGATGTCTCATAGTAAGTATTATTTCTAGTTTTGATAATTAATCTTGTTTTACTGTCATATACGTTACTTTTTTGTGAGCAATATCTCTTAGTGACATATAATATGACACACCGTGTAGGTAATTCTTATATTTGTGTGTATGTTTTTCTGTATAGGTATTTCGAGTTTAAAACAAAGTTATCATTGGTTTCATAATTTTGAATTGAGCTGTAACTCTTTTCTAAAATACAAAAATGTGAGTCTAGCTGAGAATATTATTTGATCTAAAGTATTAAGCTCATTATTGATTGAAATTTTTTTTTCAAATAGTAATTAATATAATAATAATTAAATAATAATAATAAATATTATATTAATAAATGAATAACAATATAATAATACATAATACATAAACATTAATAACTATAATAATAAAATAATCATATATCAATATAATATATAATAATAATAATATTATTATAATTTTAACTATATTACAAATTATTCTGTAGTATGGTTAGGCTAAAAAGATTATCTATCATTTTTTATTATTTATTATTATTCTTATTATTATTATTATTATTATTATTATTATTATTATTATTATTTTTTTTATTATTATTATTATTATGATTATATTATCTTTTGATATATTATTCCATTTATTTCTAATATCTCATTTCAGCAATTTATTTTAATGTATGATTTTGTTGCTTTTCAAGCCTCCTGAAAGTATTTCCTTATCAATTACAATAATAATTATAATTAAAATTAATTATAATCATTAAAGATAACTATAAATAAAGTCCATAGCTTTCGATCCTTATTCATTTTTATTTTTAAAATAAATTTTAAATTTTTTGGTTTTGTAACAATTTTGATAAAATGTAAATGTCGTGTAAACTATTAGCACAAAAATAAATAAATAGAAATTAATAAATTTAAAGTTAGAAAAGTTAATGTACATTGACTTTTTTTTATTGAATCCTCTCAAAAAAAATTTACATTTTGTCATAAATTTTTATTTTTATAATTCGTTTATGTCTTCCTTTAACGAGCAACGAATTCCAATAGCGGCAAATTCATACAAATTCATCTTTTTTCTTAGTTAATGATCGGAGAAGCTTTTCCTTTATGCTGTTCATGAATGATTGTTTGTGCTGGTTCTTCCTTTAAAATGTTGAAATTATTGCTCTGCTTATACTAATGTTGGCGACATATCTCATGTGAGGTATTCGTATGGTGCATCCGATAACAGATAAGCGGCGTTAACATTCCACATTTCTAGACATCTGAAATCTGATACACAATGTTTACTTCACTTCTCACTCATCCGAGAGCGCTATCACGAAGTAAGAGTAAGCCATGAGAACATCAGTTTCTAAATGGCTTCATAGTAAGATCTTATATAAGCCTTGTTCCACATCTGTTGCTTTTATATATTGCTCTTTTAATTAATTTAATTTGTTCTCTTCCTTTTTTTTCTTTAACTAATATTTTAAGTTTCTATTAATATACTACGAACTTTCGTTTTCCCGTTGTTTCTTTGAATGTGTATTTGTAAATAAACTAATTATTTAAAGTGTTCTTTTTAGTTAAATTTATAGTTAAATTTTTGGAAAAACTAAGCAACATTAATTCTTTCGATGTTAACAAAAATTATATCTCTGGATGTTGAAAGTCTTTTCCCGAATGTTTTAGTCCTGAAATCTATTAACCATATATTAGAAATGTTTTATCATCCCGCCGTCCATAGAACAGATATTATTGAAGAAAAGTTACTTTATATAATGTACACGTAAAAACACCTTTTCAGGCTTCAATGGTAAAACATATATAAAAAATGGCGTATCTATGGATCACCTTTAGGACCAACTTCGCAGATTTCTACATGTCATTGGTAGAGAACAAAAAATTTTTAATGAAAACTCCCCATTTAATCCTTTATTTTACATTCGATACGTAGACGACACCTTTGTAATATTTAACAGATCCAAGAACATTATTCAAGAGCTACAAATCCACAAATAGAGATCTCAGTGGGTTTAAAAATTTGCTTTTGATAAGAGCATAAAAATACACTACATTAACTTCTTAGATGTTAATACTTGAAATTAAGAGGAATGGAAAATTGGATAGATTGTCTACGTTAAAATCAACCAAAATAAAGGAATTACTTGAATTCGACTTTTTCACTCCTCTCAACCACAAAATTATCTGCTACGCATTAAAGACTTTAGTTCATCGAGCGTTTAAGATATCGTCTGACTGGACCTTTTTGATATTAAGAAATTAAAAGAATAACGCAGAATTTAATAAACAATAATTTACCCTAGTATATTATAGAGAAAACTATAAAGAACACTTTAAATAATTTATTTACCAATACCATCAAAGAAAACGAAAACGATAAGCTCGAGGTATAAACCTGAAAATATCAGTCAGAAAGAGAAAGAGAACAATTAAAATTAATTTTTAAAGAGCATATTAAGCAAAAGACGGGAAGAAGACTTATATTAAGATCTTACATATAAGCCATTGAAACTGAGCTCGGGCTTCTCTCCTCGTGAAGCGCTGACGAATGGTGAGAGTAGTAACGTTGTGTACCGATTTCAATGTTCTGAAAGTGGATGTAACACCGCTTATGGGCAAGATCCAATGTTGGGCTCGGGCTGGAGCCCCATTTTCAGCCCCCCTAAAAATGGACTAAAATTCGCGAATTGTCAGCCCAATTTGAAATTCGTGCAATGAATGCTTGCTTTTTTATTATTTTGCCCTCTAACTTAACGTTGTTTTTTCCGGTGTTTTCTTCCTGTGGTCTGTAGTCTTCTTTCAAGAATTTTCATTTTTGTCAATTTTAACCCATCTTACAGAAAATCTTCGTATCAACTTCCAGGATTTTTTTCAAAATGACTCAAACTTGAAATATGCATAATAGATAGGTCCATTAACTACAAAAGTACAGAAGTATATTTCCATTTTATTTGAGAAAAGGATCGAACGTCTGTCCAATTTCCAAACCATTTTTTTTTTGGATTTTGAAATGTAAAAATTTGCGATAATTTTTTTTTTTAATTTCTTGTCGATCTAACATCAAAATTTTCAGGGCTTGTATGTCGGGCGAGATGCATCTGTTTGTACTTAGTAAATTTCTTTAGTATACTAGCATTAGGTTGGATTTGTTCTTGAACAACTCTTCCAAAAAAAAAATGTTTCTGAAAATTAATTTTAAACATTTTCTATTGAGTATACAAAAATATTTATCTAAGTAAATATAGATGCATCCGCCCAACTTATACAGCCCTGAAACCATTTGATAGTTCTCGTACAGATAATAATAAATATGCAATCTTTTCATTTCATAAATCAAAAAAAGTGGGTTTTGGAAATTGGACATCGCTGAGCACAAAAATCAAAAAAGTAAAAGTACTTTTGTACTTTTGTAGGTATGTGACCTCTTTGCATATTTTAAGTTTGAAAACGTTTCATTAATGTTTGCTAGTTGATGCATAAGATTTCAAAAACATGGTTTTGAAAAATTTAAAATTTCTGAAAGAATTTGATTAAAGACAGAAAAACACCGGAAAAAAACATTTTAGATCGCAAAAAAAAGCTACATTTTATGATGATATTATAGTCAAAACCGGCTGAAAATTCCGAATCTAATGTTTTTTAGGGGCGCTGAAAATGGGGCTCAGCCCGAGCCCCAACTATTGATCTTGTCCATTCACTATCGGATACACACGATACCCTCAACATGATAGTCGCAAACCATAAAGTATAAGCTCGAGCAAAAATTTCAAAGCATTTTAAAGAAGAAGACTATCACAAAAATCCGATAACTGAATAAAAAGAAGCTTACCACCTATATCAAAAAGAAAAATGATTTTATGAATTCACTCTAGGCGGAATCGTAGTGCTCTTAAGGAAACATAAACCAATGATAAAAATAAAATATTAACGAAATGTTCAATTTTTTTAACATCATTTAAATGACAAAAATTAAAACATAAAAGCAGTTTTTTTTTTTTCCTCTAAAATATTCTTTTAAAAAAATTTTATTATTTTTATTTATTTATTTTGTTATTAGTTTACATCGAAATTTATTTTTCAAATTTTATAAATATGAAAGCAAGGGAAATTCTTGAAATTTCCTAAGTATACGGACGAAATTTTATTAATTTAAATAATTGTTCTTATTTATTTCAAGAATAATTTTACAAGAAAATTTCTTTCTGCTTCGAAAGAAAATGCTTTCAGGTGGCTATGAAAAAGCATAAAAATCAATATATTATTATATATATAATTCTATTTAACCTTCCATCAAACTCCCAACAGTACTTATAACCCCGTCACATCGTATCCCCATCATCTCGTCTTACTTCCGCACCCCCCCTCCCTATTCCGTCCATCCCCATAATTCCCATTATTATTATCTACTAACATTATTATTATTATATTAATTATTATTCCTCTAATTTTAGCATTTTGTTCTGTCGCCAATATCCTCACAATACTCTATTTCGATTCCAATTATTATAAATTAATTAAAAAAAAATAATTTTTTTAACTTGTAAAAAAATAAAAGATGATTATTTTTAACTATTATTCTTATTATTATTATTATTATTATTATTATTCATTATTATTACCTTATTATTATTTTATTATTATTATTATTTATTATTATTATTATTATTATATTATTAATTATTACCCATCATTTTTAATAGCAAACTTTTATCGCCTTTGGTTATTTTATCCTGAATATTAACCGTCATTACTTCATTATTATTTAGTAAAGCCATTGTTGCCAATACTTTATTATTCTTTTCACTTTTCGTTATATTCATTTTCTTATCATCTTTATTCCATAATTCATTATTCCATTATTACAAAGATTTGACGTTATCCACAGGTGTCGCAATAATTAGTCTCCATGACAAATGGGATTTTCATTATTTTTTTATTATTATTATTATTATTATTATTATTATTATTATATCTATTATATATTATTATTATTATTAATTATTATTATTATGAAATAATCACGAAATATTATACCAGAGTATTTCTCATTACATTAACGTCTAATAATGATTTATAATTATAGATCATTAAAATATAATTATAATATATGTATATATATATACATATCTACTATAATTATATATTACCTATATTCTATATAGTATATATTACTATATATTATATATATATTATATATATACTATATATATATATCATATATATATATTTACTATTATATATATATATATATATACCTATATCTTCTTTCTAAATCGTATATATCGTATGTATATATATAACACTATATATATATATATATATACTTATATATATCAACCTATATATATATGTGTTATATTTTATCCTATGTATTGTATGTCTAGCAACTTCTGTATATCCCCTCCAATGGCGGTGCGCCTTGCAGTGGCGGAGGGCTTACTTCCGCCCAGAGACAGTTTGCTGCCTTAGTAGCGGAGGCCTCTGGGGGAAAACTAGTTGCCGCCCCTAATCCACGGTGGAACAGCATACGCAACGGATGCATGGCCGGAGGGAAGTTCGGTCTCAAGTATGCGGACTCAGATACCAGGCGATCCTCTGTTTCAATTATAGCCTTCCCGAGTATGGCTCTGCTGCGGCGTGAACCGATATTAATTCCTCAGTTATTACTTATTCTTTTATGGATTCGAAAAAACTTTTTCAGGGCGGCACCCCCTTAATGTGCGCCACTCCCCAAAGGCCTCAAGGCCTTCTTTGGATTCCCTCGAAACCTCAACTGAAAGGGGCTTACAGTCCCTGTCAGGGGGTGGAAGAGGACATCTCAACTGGCTGCTAGCGACCCCATGTAGGGTTACAACTCTAATCTGTGCGGAGTCTACGTCAAAAGCTCCAACTTGGAAGCCGGCCTTTTCATAGGCGCGGCCAGAAGAGAATATCAGGTGGACTGGTGAAGAAACGGGCCGATCCTTCAGAAGTGCCCGCACTGGCTCTCGTGCCTATTGGCCCCCCCGCCGAAAAAGAGCGCGCCTTAGTGACTCTACCCAGGGGGATGCCAAGAAACCTAGGATGGAGGCAGTGAAGGAGCGCAAGCGCCCACGCTACCTCAAGTCCCACCATAAATACAATTAGAATAGGAATAGTCTCTAAAGACTATCCACAAGAAATCTTGACAATGAGACAACTCAAGGTCATAACAAGAGGGAAATCCTGGGCAGGATCAGTGGAACTTGTTTGCGCGCATCCAACAGTCCAAAGTTTCACGCCTCTATCCTCAAACAGGGTGGGTGCAAGTGTCACATGCGGACGAAACGAGGCCACAGCAGTAGTGGCTGAAACTCGTTGTTGACATTGAAACCTTTGGGAGAGGGGGCAGACCTACAAGACAGTGGCAAAGGGGGATGAATCCCAGACCCATAGTACTGTGTGTCTCTTCAGAATAGTGCAAAGGATCGGCGAAACGATAAGATCCTAGACCTTTGTAAAACGGCCCACAGACACCTATGGCCTGAATACTGACGACGTCGGAGGGTTCCCTGAAAAGGAAGCAGAGGGCGATTCTGTGCAACCTCGCTCCTATTCTCTATTGTACCAGCACTCTGAAACCAAGCTGAGAGATCACAAAACCATCTGCTCAGCTATAAATTTGGCACTGTTGGACTCAGGAAGAGGAGCGAGAAACCCGAGGGGGGAGTAGGCTCCCCACCTCTGGCGGAACGGCCTCACCTGAGGACTCACATTCCGAGGAAAAGGGGAAACCTTGGTCTTATTAGAAATTGGTAAAACATCCTCTGGTTTCACAGCCAAAGAAGATACCAACTGCAAAGGTGGGAAGATAGGCCAACAATCGGGCTTGGCAAGGGATCAGTAAGAACCCCAAACGCCATGCTTAATAATAAAAACAATCTGGGCTGCCTTCAAATTAACTTGCACCACGCAAAGGTGCAGCAAATGGATGCTCTCGTTCGACTTCTGTATGCGAGAGTGCTGCACTAGCCTCATGCAGGAGCATGGGTGAGATTTAATGACATCAAAGGGAATACCAGTGGAATGGGTAAAGCTGCCTCTCACTGTCGGGAACCATGGCCGCGTCCTCTTGTCGGTCGATGGTCATCGGTGGTGGGGTCAAAGCCCTGTCCATTCCGGAGTTCACCACAAGGGACCTAATAGCAGCCCTAGTAGAGGTGCCAACCGCGCGGGGTGTGCAAGAGGTAGTAATTGCCTCGGCATACTTTTGCGGGGACTCTAATGAAGCACCTCCGGAAGAAATTCACAGGCTTGCTCAATACTGTCAGCGGACCTGCAAGGGACTGATTTTGGGATGCGACGCAAATGCCCATCACACCCTGTGGGGCAGCAAGGACATCAACAACAGAGGTGAGTGTATTTTAGAATTCTTAGCTCAATATGGTATTGATGTGGTGAATGAGGGCAGTAAGCCCACATTCATCACATTGAACAGACAAGAGGTCTTAGACCTAACCTTAATAAATGCCACTTATGGTATACAGATTTCGAACTGGTATGTGTCTGATGAAGTATCTCATTCGGACCATAGACACACATCAGGTTCGGAATCATAGCTTTGGAGAAGGTAGAGAAGGAGCCGAGAATACCTAAGCTAACAAACTGGACCGCCTTGTATAAAAGCAGCTCCTTACACAGCGCGTTGAGGATATGGAGGGACTGTTCGATGTACAGGACCTAGATGTATCACTACCGAACTGCAAATAATCATACAAGAACCTTCCATATGTAAAATAAGTTTGTCTCTGAAACCAAAGAGGAGCTAACTAGAAGCAGTCCCCTGTTGGAATCAAGAGCTTAACCACTCTCAAGATCTAAAACCAGGAACTCTTCAATAAAGCTAGCGGGTACATTGGGAAGCATACAAAAACATGCCTCTCAACCGCTTATAACAAAAGGAACTTACAGGAGAATCCAAAATAAGCTCATGGAAAGCTCTCTATCGTGCAGCATAGAGAGCCCGATCTGAAATAACATGCGCGTACTATAAATGTCGCTCTCAGGATCCAAGTTCTAATGCGGCCGAGCTTCTTAAGAAAGACGGCGTTATCAAAGAGCACAGGAAACCTTAGTGGAACTTACAAACACTCACTTCCGCACAATGTAATAGTTGACGACGGGAAGGAAGTAGATTTATAATGGGATGAATAGGGACCTAATAGATGGACGGAAAAGTCTGTCTGGAAGAGCTTCTTCTCCCTGATAGGTAGAATGGGCATATAATTCTTCGGTCCCCATATAATCTCCTCAGGAGGGTGGCATATATTCCCAAGCCTTGGCTTCAACAGGGAATGGAGAGTCTGCTTCTCGCTTGCCATGGTGAGAGTGATTTAGCGATCTATGCACTGGTGATCTTCCCCAAGCTGGGAGGAAACGTAAGGGGTGGTTCTTCTATCCCCAAGACGGGGAGACGGTCCACGTCTGACCCAAGATCCAATTGACCTATACGTCTTACATCATTTCTATTGAAAACAATGGAAAAGGTGTGGATTCGATAGAAAGAATATCCATGCCTATATCAATTGGGGCCTACCAGTCCGGTAGATCAACGAGTTTGGCGCACTAGTATTAGCTTGGGTATCCAAAGATAGAGCGAGCGCTATCACTCATACGACTATAGGGATGGCGGTATGTGTCTTCCTGGATGTGCGGGTGGCTTTAGTAGCACCATGCATGTGACAATGGAGATGACCGCCGCCTCCGAAGGCGTTCGACCCATCAACGGTTTCTTGGATAAATAGCAATGGTTGGAGGAACTAAGACGTATTACGGACTTTGACTGGGATGGGGAGATGATCACTGTGATATCTTGGGGGGGTCAATTGTCCCAAGGAGGGTACTTTCACGCCTTCTTATTTTGGGCCATGGTGGGTTTGATAGTACCTTCTCTCACCAAACTCAGTGGAATCCGATTCGAGGTTACTAAAGGATTACGCGGGATTGACCTTTGTAATTATTATTAGAGGCAACACATAGAGGTCTTAATGGAACTCATGCAACACGCCCTCAATATATCCTACAATTGGTGCTTGGAAAGGGAAC
>JABUQX010030026.1:0-5000 GCA_015478945.1 Trachelipus rathkii
GTTCACATAAATTGGTTTTAACACGTTTTTATAACAGTTTAAATTTTAGACACAAATCACAATTTTGATTAAGCACAGCTAATTTTTAAAAGATTTTCTGACTCCCGATTTGAAGGTTATTAATTACAGGTAATTACGGGATCATCACCAAAGTTATAGACTGAGATACTCAAAGCCTTTTAATTAATACTAATAAATCAAGATTTTTGTTTGTGAATGATAGATCTATCACTTTTTCGTTTATTAAAACAGCTCAAAATGATAATTGAAATAGGACAATCAATAAATTTCGTAAATGGTTTTGTGACAATAGGGACAATATATCAGCATATAATTTAATTTTAATACACGTAAATTATAGCACAAATCGTATATGACCCCGCCACTAATCTAACATGACCTCTCTCTTCGGAGGATCAGTACACAATCTTGTTTTAATAATATGATTTACAATTGATGTTTCCATTGTTAATATTGAATTACTATGTACTATATCAATGACTTTAGTTATTAATTTTAAGTAATTATTATTTTATTTGTATTTTAAGTATTGCATCTTGAATTAAATTATCTAATATATTTTTTAAATTTATTTATTTACTATTTTATTATTTATATCTTTTTTTAATTATTTTAATTCAATTATTTAATTATATTTATTTATTCTCATTATTTTAATTTATTTATTTTTACTTTACTTTTTTAGGGTTTAGGTGTAGTAGTGATGAGTAGTGTGTGACAAGTTTAGGTGGAGTAGGTGCAATGCTTATTCTTGACTTGCGTTAAATGTTATCTCGCATGACCACTAAACTGTGCTTAGTTTTAATATAAATCTTAAATATACATAATACACTTATATTGCACATATGATTTTTCAAAGGCGCTGTATTCGTATACATTTAATGCAACATGCATCCAAAAAGCAGTAAATCTATGCCTAAGATATACATATGTATGTGGTATAAAGTACTTATATATCTCCCATAACAAAACAGTAAACTAAGAGTGTCGAATAATAAATATATAAATAATTACTAAATTCAATTAATCACATAGTAAAGTAATAAGATATAATAGATCATAATATGACATATATGAACATCCACATAAACCTTTTTGAAACATCACAGTATGTTATAAGTTATATGAATTATATTTTATTTTATTATTATGATTTTATTAATATATCTATTCTATTCCACTCCTTATATCATTTGTGTATCAGAGCTTTCACACATTATCAATCTCATATTCATTATTCCTTTACTTTTTTCCAATTAAAAATTAATAATAATTATATTCGTCGCGATGTTTTAAAAGGTTTCCTTATATATTTTTTTCTTTTGGTAAAATAGATTTATAGTAAAGGGATATTAACAGGTGAGAAATAAATTTAACTCAAATGGACCATTTGAATATAGAGTCACTATTATATTGATTTGACCTGAGTTTTTTTTTTTCATTAACTATCTTCTATAATTTCCTATACTTCTCTTATTCTTTACTTTATATTGAGGATGAATAAATTTTACTTTTTAGGGTTCATTAGAAAGTTGCATATTTACAAGCAGAATAACTTCTGTGCCAATTAAATAGAATTTAAGAGTCCAAATTGTGCTCTATAGTTATAGAAGTATTATCTTATGAGGTTAGTATTTTAATGATTATCATATATTTATAATAGATGAACGATGAGTACAATCAATATGAGTATAAGTTGTTTGTGCTATGTTTCATCTGTATATGTAATTGCGTTAATAACATATATTAATTGTGACAAAATTCCTTATTATCTTGGGGACACTGTAGTGGAAATAGAGGCTGATAATTTGCCAGTTTATAAACCTGTTTTAGATTTACTTAAAAAAGAACTGCCTGGAAGGAAACGTCTATCAACAACGTCCATTTCATCGTTACAGATAAACAGCAAACGAGGAAACGTTAAAAATGAAAAAAATGAAAAAAAATTATATTGTGCATCGACATTTGTTAATGAAAAAGATGTTCATAATATTTTTAATAAGTCTAAAGCTGGCGAGGAAGGCAAATCGCCCAGTCGGAGGCAAGTAGGAAAGCCTTATGAAAAGGTAAATAAAAAGGATATTATTGCTTATCTAAAAAATCATTTTAAATCTAATCTATTTGAAGATTTTCTACTTAAAAATACAAATACTTCAAATTTAGACGATATTTTAACTAAGAATTCAATTAATCATGCAATTCATGACTATTCCAAGGATCGAGAGTTGTGAATAGCATCTCCCCACGATAGAAACTTTAGTGTTTTTGATTTTTGTATCAAATAGTGATTTGCGCACAAAAGAAAGTCAAAGTAACTTGTAAAATAAATTACCGCCTCACCGTTATACAGAAAGAAATATTACTATTAACAAAAATAATAAATATCTGAGTATCTCAGAGGTTTTAAATGTTCACAACGTTAAAAGAAAGTTACCTCAAAGTTTGCAACCTAATATATTAGATTTGCCCCCCAAAAATGAAAAACTTACAACCAAAAATATAAAGAAAAGATCTGAAGATATTAACTTGGATAAAATTTCCGATGGGGTGTACAGTAACAATAACAACACTAAAACTTTATCGTCTCTCAATATATTTTCCTCTTCAGTCAATAATTTAGCGCATACTCCAAATGCAAATGTAAGTGTGGTACCCTCGGTGTACAAAGATATAATTCTAACAAAAGACATTAATATTTATGATTCTCGAACAGGTTCTATAGATAATAACTCGAATAATCAAACTAATGACTCCTCACAAATAGAATATATCCAAGTCACAAAACTCAATAATGAAGACAAAATAAGTGATAATTCCAATAAAGCGATAGAACATGACGAAATGAAAGTTCATAATTCAAATGTAACAGAAAATATTCAGCATCAAGAATTTGCTCATCCTAAAACTGCTTCTGTAATTTCAACTTCGAATCAGGAATATGTTAGACCTACAAAATTCTCAACTCAATTTAACATTCCAAATCAAGAATATGTCCCACCCAAACTTATTCCCTCAAGTCATCCATCTAAGCCACACATTACAATATCAAGTCAAGAATTTTTTCCACCTAAACAATCTATTAGTCATCAGTCAATTGCTCATGCTGGCATTCCAAATCAAGAATATGTCCCACCCAAAGTTATCCATACAAGTCATCCATCTAAGCCACACATTACAATCCCAAGCCAAGAATATGTTCCACCCAAGGTGTCTCATGTTAGCATTCCAAATCAAGAATATGTCCCACCCAAAATTACCCATACAAGTCATCCATCTAAGCCACACATTACGATTCCCAGCCAAGAATATGTCCCACCCAAGGTGTCTCATGTTGCTATTCCAAATCAGGAATACGTCCCACCTAAAATTGTCCATACAAGTCATCCATCTAAGCCACACATCACAATTCCAAGTCAAGAATATGTTCCACCTAAGATACCTACTGGTCATCAGCCAGTTGACATTCCAAATCAAGTGTATGTCCCACCTAAAATAACCCAGGGAAATCATCTATCTAAGCCACACATTACAATCCCAAGTCAAGAATACATCCCACCCAAAATTGTCCATACAAGTCATCCATCTAAGACACACATTACAATCCCAAGTCAAGAATACATCCCACCTAAAACATCTACTGGTCATCAGTCAAATGCTCATGTTAACATTCCAAATCAAGAATATATCCCGCCAAAAATTACCCATACAAATCATCCATCTAAGCCACACATTACAATCCCAAATCAAGAATATGTTCCTCCTAAAATTACCTCAGACGTTCATCCACCTGTTTATCCTGTGAATATTCAAACTCAACAATATTTACCACCAAATAAAATTTCTTCTAAACCTATTCAACAACATCTCCAGCCTAATTTAGTTTGTACATGTCCTTCTAAAGACCATGTAGCTAATCCAATTCAAACATATTTACCACCTTCACAACAAGTAAGCCCACTACATCAAGTATATCTGCCTCCTAAAATAACTTCCACAGGCCATTCATCTAACCAACACATAACTATTCCAAATCAAGAATATCTTCCCCCCAAAATAACTTCTTCAATCCATGAAACAAATCAGCATATAACTGTTCCAAATAAAGAATATCTTCCTTCAAAATTTCCTTCCACAAGCCATTCGGGTTCTCTCAATCAGATATATGTTCCTCCTAATAAAGTTTCGACAAATATTCCGTCTCAAGTATATCTTCCTCCAACAACAAGCTCTGGAACAAATCATTTGATAGGACAAGGTCCTCATCAGAATATCATCACTCCTTCACAACAATATCTTCCACCTACTGAGTTAGATTCGAATTCATACTTGAATATTATTTCTCAAATGACGGAAGCCATGGAAAATTTTGAAAACTTCTTACCAAATATTCAAAATGACCCATCTATAAATCAAGGAAATCATCATACAAATAAACAACCTGGATACGTAATAGCTGTACCAAGTAAGGGTTACGTTGAAGGAAATACTGATGGTAATTGTGAGTCAACAACTCAGAGCAATTTTAATAATAATAATAGAAACAGAAGAAGAAATTTTCTAAGAATAATAAATAGGCTTACAAATAATCTTAATAGAAATAGAAATAGAAATCAAAATGGAAGACCAAACAGAAATAAAAATACAAATTCCAACTCACAAGGAGGATATTTTGGAAAAACAATTACATTCCCAATCCTAAATAAAAAATCTGCAATGCTCTTGAACAGTGGTAAAGTCAATAAATCAAAAATTAAAGATGATGATAATGTCATTCCTCAACTTGGAGTTCTTGAAGAATATTTACAGTCTTTTCTTGAAGCTGAAAACTCAACCATGTTTAATGAATTCTTTCAACAACAAAACAAATCTAAAAACATTGTACGGAAGATTCGTTCAATAAGAAAGAATGCCCCTTATAATAGTCCAGAAAAGTCTTCCAAATATTTAAAAGAAAATGAAGACCATTCGAAGAGGGTCCA
>JABUQX010030026.1:12500-22450 GCA_015478945.1 Trachelipus rathkii
GTGCAAACTGACTTGAAGTAACAAATCTAAATGTATCTGAGAAGACTTAATTTAAATCCTTATTGGAAGTTTTTCCAAGAAACCAAAGCTCTGTTGTCAAAGTATAGTCATGAATTCATCCAAGTTTTGGAAGTTAATTGCAGAAAAAATAACAAAAATATCAGTCCGCCCAGACATGATACAGCTTCGGAAATTGGAGGTTCAATATGTTGAAACCCTGACCTGTGTAGTATGCCGAAAAATAAACAGTTTTCCGCCACTTTTTTAGGTGGTTGGGTTCCCTTCACAAAAAGGGGACAAAAAATAAAAAAAAAATTAAACACTATCTATTATATTATAATTATTATTATTATTATTATTATTATTATTATTATTATTATTATTATTGATTATTATTATTATATTATTATTATTATTATTATTTATTATTATTATTATTATATTATTTATTATTATTATTATTATTATTATTATTATTATTATTATTAAATTATTATTACTATTATTATTATTAAATTATTATTATTATTATTATTATTATTATTATTATTATTATTATATTACTATATTATTATTATTATTATTATTATTATTATTATTTCTTATTATTATTACTATTATTAAAATTATTATATAATAAAATATTAAAACTTACCGTAACATTTTCCTATTTATTATTATTATTATTATTATTATTATTATTATTATTATTATTATTATTATTATTATTATTATTATTATTATTATTATTATTATTATTATTATTAATATTAATTCATAATTATTATTATTATTATTAATTATTATTATTATTATTATTATTATTATTATATTATTATTATTATTATTATATTTTTTGTCTCCTAGTACCAGGCCAGAAGAAATTTACGTTAAAATCGGACACACAAGTCCAGAACTTCCTGGAACAAATGTAGATGTCCACTTCATTTATTATACATAGAAGGTTATATATATATATATATATATATATATATATATATATATATATATATATATATTATTAAATAGTAATAAGTAGTAGTCCTACAAATTATTATATTTTATTTGTTGTAATTAAATAATAAACTAAAAGAAATATTTCATTTAATCCTTTAAAAATAAACTTTCGGTCGAGAGTTCAAAAATTAAAAAACAAAATTAGCAAATCGCACCAGCATGGAAAAATGTTAGTCTGCCAGTGAGTACCTATGTATTAAAGGGCTTAAGTCTGTATCACGATTCCAAGTTTTCAAAAAAAAAATATATATTACCAGAGAATTTTCCTAAAAATTTCAAAATAATTTCGGCGAATTTTTTTATTTTTTTTATGAATTTACGAAAAAAATTTTTTTACAAAGTTTCAAAGTGATTTCAAGTTAATTTTAAAGATATAATTATCAGTTTCTTTTTCTACTTTTACGTTTGGTTTCTTTATTAGTTTTCGTTGTCATGTTTTCGCGAGCCTAGTCTAGGACAATTTCAAGCGAGGTTGTTGAGTGAAACACTAAATCTAACATAAGATAAAGAAACCTGTCTAATAAGAAAAACGCAAACACTTGATTGGCTTTTTCAGTTCAAATATGAACCATGAAAACGAAGCCTCTTTATATCCTTTAAATTTTATCTCGATTTTCGAGCAGGGAATATCATAATAGTAAACTTAAGGGGACGTAGCATCGATATTTTACATGGAGAAACTGAAAATAACACTATATTTATAAAACCGGGGAAAAGGTTAATACTTGTATTTACAGTTTTGGTTATATATATAATATACTTATATATATATATTAATATAATATATATATTATATATAATATATTTATAATATATAAATATTATATAAATTATATATATATAGTATATTATAATTATATATATATATAACATATATATATTATATATATATATATACGATTGGGATAAAAAGACGGGGGATTTTTTTTTTGTTTTTTAGAGGCTTAAATATTTATTATATATATATATAATAAGAACTTATATATATGAATATATATTATAAATATTATATTATATATATAGATATAGTTATATATATATAGATAATTATATAATAGATAATATATATATATATATATAATATAATTAGTATATATAATATAATTTGAAATATATATATATGTTGTGTGGGTTAATATTATAGCAATTATACTTGGTAGTAGTTTTGTGCTGTATTTGCGCGTGAGCATCTGCGGATACCTAACGGACATCCGGATATATGACATGGGAAATTTACAAAAGGACCTGTAGATTATGTTTGTGTGAAGTTATAATACTTATAATATATTAAATATAATCGATATATATACGTGAAGTCTATATGTGCGTGCCGCACATGTATGCGAATACCACGGACTTCGGATATATGTTTCATTGTTGGACTGATATATTAAAAATCTGTTTGGTTAAGACCAGTACATTTTATTTATTTTTTATTTAAAAATTTCTAAAATTATCCCAGTGGTTCCTTGAGTATTTCCCCAAACCTGTTTTACTTTCATTTATTTCAAATTATGGAATTAGCAATTTGCAATTAAGTCTCTTAAAGACGTGGTTTTCGGTGATTGGGAAGATTGATCACAAAACGGTGTTTCATATCGCTGTTTTAAGAAAAGATTGAAGCTGAACTGGTTTTCACTAAGGTAAAGAAACTCGGTCAAACCGTTGTTACACTTGAAGAGCTTCAGAGAGATAAATGTGGGTTGTAAGTTAGATTTGTTCTGCTTTGCAATATTGCAGGGCCGATTAGCTCACTTAACAGAAGGGCTTGGAGTACTGTTCGATATAGGTGTTGGAGAATCTAATAAGTGGTAGTTGATGGGAGTCACGGGGGGGCCCTGCCAAAAGGAGTTTGTGCATCATTCGAGAAGTAAGTATGACAATTAATTTAATATGATTCTTTTAACCAATCGCACTTACTTTGACTTTTGATAATGTCTTTTTAAGAACCAAGGACGTTTTGTCACGAATCTAATTTCTGATGAATTTGAGGCTGCTAAAACCCTTGTGCTGTTGTGTAAAAATCACCATCTTACCACTCTAATAGTGAGAGATGCTCATTTTGCATGCAAACATTTAGGCATTCAAGCCACACTGACAAGAATCCGCCTTAAAGGATATTGGATAACATCAGCTCAAGGGGCTATTAAAAAAAATTCTTTCTGATTGTGTGGTTTGTAAAAAATTTAATACTTTTGCTTTCCAGTATCCTAAGTTTACAACTCTTTCTAGAGTTAACATAGATCTCTTCCCTCTATTTCAACATGTAGGAATAGACTTTACAAAAAGCACTGGGTGGGTTAAAGACCAAAGTCCAATCAATCTAAAAAATGTTCAATCGTATACCATTGTCGCCATAATTAGAGCAATGATATCTGGATCGAGTACCAGGATTGTCATTACAAAATCATTTATGCTATCTTTTCAGCGTTTCATTAATGTTCATGGTGTTCCTGATATTGTCTATAGTGATAATGCCAGAACATTCAGTCAAGGAACAGATGCATTGGGAGGACATTTGTGGTACTGAAGAGGGTAGGGAGTGTGCTGCTAAAAAATCAACAGTAAGCTCACAAGCGCAGTTCCTCTTTATAGTCCATGGACCGGAGCCTGTCGGGAAAGACTATTAGTATAGTCAAAAGTTGTCTGTACAAGACTATAGGTCGGTCTTCTTTAGAGTATTTTGTAGTGATGGGACGATTAGGAAATTTTTGCCGGACGATGACGATTAGAGCAAATTTTTCCGGATGACGATGACGATTAATTGAAAAAAACTATTTTAAAAATTTCTCTCTCTCTCTCTCTCTCTCTCTCTCTCTCTCTATATATAATATATATATATATATATTATATATAATTATATATATATAAATATATAAAGACAATCAAGTCCCTGTTCAGGCGCCAAATAAATTTAATCTATTTATGTTAAGGAGAGCAGAAAGGTACCTGCTACGTTTTTAAGGCAACTACGAGGACACCCTCAAATAAAGATTCTGCTCTCCTATATTATGGTAGATGTCATATCTATTACTACTAAGAGTCAAAAGTCAATAAAGGTAAATTATGAAAAACGGTAAAAATCACACCTTAATCGGTCCACGGAAGAAGAAGACGAATATATGACGATCCTTCTGGCTTCTTGCCGTTCAAGGTTTCTGGGGGATATACAAAGTTATTCTAACGTGGGTTTATTGTCCACGTGAACTTGACAGGCTTCATTCATAACCAGCTCGTCTATAAAGGGGAGTATTAACAGGTTCACTTTTCTCTGTGTTTTTCAACCAACCTAAGAATAAGGGAGAAAACAAAAAACAAAGCAAAGGAAAACAAAATAATGGGGAATATAGAAACTCGGTACTAAAACGTGTTTATTCAATGTAAAAATGAATAGTATACCAATTTGGTGTTTAATAATATAATAGTATATTATTAATAGATTAATATAATAATGGCAAGGTTTATTAATTGAGTTTATACTCGTATGTAATGTACTACAATTGTAAATCATTCATTTCTTGAGGACCATAACGGTGTTAAATAATATCTATGACAAAAGAAATTAATAAACGGTAATAGCAAAATGCTGTATCAATATATTCTAAGAACCATAAAGGTTATTAATACGTAAATAGGAATATACAACGTACAAAGAAGTAAAGTATTTTAACCTGATGTTTGTAATTAAATTAACTATAATAGCAACAATATAAATTAATGAACCGAACAATTATGATATAGTAAATATTTATATAAATGAAATATTTAACCATATGGTTGTGAATACAAAAATAAAGTAAGATAACATCAATTATATAAATTATAGGTAAATAAGCAATTAAGCTTTCAAAATATAGAAAATGAAGCATATATAGCTTTCGAAATACAAATAACTTTATAGCTTTTTAGCTGTTCAAGGATATAAGGATATAAGGATATATAAAATATATATAATTAAGCAATTTAGCTTTCAAAGATATATAGAAAAAATGAAATGAAGCAATATAGCTTTTCAAATACAAATACTTTACTAAATCAAAATACAACTACAAGATTAAGGGTATTATAAACCATAAGGTTGTTTTAATATCAAAAGTACAAAAATAAATATATTTATATACAATTTTAACCTTCAGGTTTTCTATGACAATATGACAATGTTATTATTAATTTCCAATAATCAAATCAATATATATATTCCTTTCAGCACTTTTCATAGGTTCCAATATTGTTATAAAATCACATAACTTTTCATATGATTTATTATAAGATCATATATATGTTACATTATTCTTCGAGTATTGAGTATTTCACTTCACAGTTGTATCACAGTTGTAACTTTCACAAGACTAAAATTATTGAGTGTTCTTACACTAAGTTCAAAAAGCGTTAAGCTCAAGATGAAGTTAGACTAATATTACACTTGAAGAAAAGGTCAGGACTTTGAATCTTGAAGAAGACTTCGAAACGAAGATTTCAATTATAAAAGAAATTCCAAAATGAAGATCATAAAAGAAACTCCAAATAGCAACTTTGACGACGAGTCCAAATCTAACATCAGAACTTGGACTAGAAATAGAAACTTTTGAAATGAAGATTTCAACACCAACAACAGAAAACTCTTGAAATCCAACCTAGACATAGAAACCTTGAAGAGAGAATTTCCGTAAGTATTCATTACTCTTCACTTTTTGATTAATTTCATAACATATAATGTTTATGACATATAATTATTTAATATCAATTTTATAATAATTAATTTTATTTAATTTATTTTATTTTCTATTTCTTTTTAGACTTACCCCGACCATTAACTAGTATCAAATTTGGAGGGGGTTTCTTCTATTCGATGACCATTCCTCATAAATCTTCAAATCTAATGACTTCACTTGGTGATCCACTGCAAGAGGAATGAACATTACAATTATAATCATCACTATATAATATTTATTATTTCCAGGGCCATCTTTTCACTACCTAACCTTCAAAATACGACAACTCCATATTGTAGTAAGTCGGTAACGGTAAGAGGTTTTGTTTTTTGTCTTTTTGTCTCTATAATAAGTGGGATGGGGGCATTATTAGTGGCACTTTTCCACACCACTATTATTATTATGTCTGATTATTTTAATAATATTCGACGATCACGAAAAGGAGTGGTTTGTGAGTGTTTTTCATAGAGGTTATTGCACTGGGGCAATCATAACTTTAACTAAAGAAACAACTCAAAACTATGTCAATCAAAGGAACTAAAAAGAAAATTAAAGTAAATTAAATCGGTCTAATTAAATATGAATAATATAAACAATAAATTAAAACATTTCAAAATACCAATATGATGATTTTTATTCCAAACTTTCAGGGGGATTACCGATTTTTCCAAACTTCAGATTACCTGGATATTTACCAAATTAAAATAAAAAATGAAAAATTAAATTTACATCTACTACTATAGAAACACACGAACAAAGAGAAATAAAAATTGCACGAACGGACTTCCCCGTTACAATCTGCGCCCTAAATCTTGCTCCACCAGTTAACTTTGTTGGGGTGAGTGTGACAATCTATATTTACACATATATAAACAAAATAATAATTTAAGAAAATACAGGAACATTAAGATAAGCGTTACTTTACTTCGAAGTTAGACATATTGCTGTAATGAATAAAATATTACTAATTTTCTACGGGACTATAGAAGTGGGAATCACAAATAATTATAATGAATGCCTTCTAAATATATCAAAATTCTTTTCATCCTATTAATTTCAAGAACCATACAAGAACTAAGATCTTGATATCGAAAGAGAGGGAAACTAATGGATTCCATCGATAACAACTTTTCCATATACTAGAGTTTCATCCACTTCGGACCTACTAACTCCTATTTAGTATATATCAGTAACAATTATTCTTTCAGAGCAAAAAGCTGTCTAAACTGATCCGAATTTCAGGAAAAATTCAAAAGAATCCACCACAAAACGATGTTTGTATTGAAATTAGTTCGGAAGAACAATTCGTTCACATAAGGAGTAGACAGGACAGTATATTCGGATTAATCCGCTAATCTTGATCCAGGAAACAAACAAAAAAACGAAAGACAACGGAAGAAAATTGAACACAACAACCAAAAATATATCAACCATACTAAATATAAACATGTAGTCAGAAGAAAACCCAAACTAACCACACAAACAATAAATCAAAAACTACCCTTGAGCAGAACGAAAACCAAAACAAAATGACCTCGCAAGAGACCACTCGCAGCAACCATCATTATTTTTCCGACACAGATATCAGAACTCTAACACACGACCGGGGAAACGGGGAATTGTAAATGACAAAGTCTCACAGTTCGTCTTTTATCAAAAACTTAAACGTAATGCCCAACCTCTGATAACAGAACAAAAACCAAATGGGGTACCAAAAACAAAGTAGCTTTATTTGTTAAATAAGTTGGGACAAATTGGAACATACGAATTGTAAGAAAAGTAGGTCTACAATTTCTATAAATAAACCAAGGAATAACTTCAAAAGAATAATTGACATATCAAATCTTTGTGACATAACGAGAGGGCCAAAGATAGTTAAAATACAACAAAAGAATATTAACTTTCCAGCAACACAAAGAAGGGTATAGAATACAGAAAGATTTAACGAAGACTTATTAATAAAGAATCTTACCAAAGGAATTTAACCTGGGAATATTTTACATTCAGGCGGGTCGTAAAGGGGAAAAGATATGAACCAAAAACAGTTACTCAAACCGCGAAAGAGATATCATTCGAAAGAAAGAATGGAAATTCACATACAAAATTGATTCACATTAATACAAATGTTGAAATAGCGATTATTCGGATTTTTTCAACTAGGTTTATTCAATCCACTATACTTATTCAAATGTTTTAACTGGAAAGGAGAAATGAATAATTAAGCAACGTTAAATCGGAAACCGACAAGACCGTGTCATTCTACTTAAATGTCATTTTTACTAAGTAGTTCATTGTACTTCCAACTAAGGAAACAGCAGATTTTTCCGCGAGGGATTTCTCCACCGGGTTTTGCACTGCTATAGATGGAGAAGGACAGTCTAACGACAATTCCGGTTGAGAAGAACTATCCAACTACAACACCCAATGGCAGACTTTCCATCCAAAAATGGGAGAAAATAAAAGGCAAACATTCCACAAGTTTCATAACAACCTACAGAAAGAAAGGGAAAAAAAAAGAAAAAAAAAAGTAATGAGAAAAGAATATCATTTTGGGAAAGAAAAGTTCTATTTCATTGCAAAGAGAATATAGATAAGTGTCACGTTTCTAAACACGTATTAGTATTTTATTTATAGCAAGAGAGATTAAATAAAATAGAAAAAAAAAAAAATATGAGAGAAACTTGAAAAGAATTGAAATGCCCTCTCTATATTTTTTGTCAAATTAGGAAATGTATCGAAAAGGAGAGAGGAAATCCTATTCTAAACAATGATGCCAGATTAATTATAAATTACAAAAAGAAAGACAAAACTTATCCTAGACTTGACAATTTGAGAAGAAAACAGAACAATTTAGGGGTAAGATATTAGAGACTAATATACAATATCAGCTAATCTTAGAGACCTACTTATCATTACAATACCTACCAAATACAAAAAGGAATTATATGCATTGATTCCATCTATGGCCACATAGATAAATACAAACTAAAAAACATACTAAATAATATCATTAGCGAAAAAAAAAAGAAGAATTCAAATGTGTACGAGAGAACCATTCATGACAATTTAGAGTACATTCTGAAAAAAAGAAATATAAAAAAAAAAAAAAAAAAAAAAAAAAAAAAAAAAAAAAAAAAAAAAAAGAAAAAAAAAAAAAAAAAAAAAAAAAAAAAAGAAAAGAAAAATAATGATGTATGGATAATAACAATTTATTCCATAGGAATAACCATTATAGGAGGAAATTACTTAGGAAGCTACTCTTAAGGATATACACGAAGAGGAAAATTGAAAAAGGAGTATAAGTTCTTAATATGAAGGTTTTATATTATAAAATAGAATATACTGGAATGATGTTCTGTACATAATCGTGTAAGTTAATTACCAAGTATGATTTAAGTAGATAATAGTCTCATCTATCTAAACGAATTACATAAAATGAATAACTGCATTTTTGAGGGTCAAATGGGATTACAGGAAAATATTATAATATATGAGGAGGTAAAGGCCCTTCGTCCAACTTTTAGAGAGAAAATTCTGGAATGTAGAAGACTATGACAGAACAGGTGGTGAACCAAACACTGGAAGCGGAAACCGATTACATATTCATGTTTTGTTGCTACAGATAGAGTTATAATGCACTATGTACATTGTTCTCAGAAATATTAGGAAAAGAATAGATATATATCATATAAGAATACGCAGAGTCCAAGTTACTTATGTAAACAATAACAAAGGTTTCTTGTAGTTTAATCCGATATTCTATGGTATTGAACACTGGTTTGTTTAAGGAGATTTTTTCTTGTTTATTAAAAATGAACGAAAAGTACTTTGAGTAAAGAGCGAATTCAAAGGGTGTATGAATTAAGTGAGAATAAAAAAATTGAACTGGCGGGGAAACACCTTTCTTCAAACATGCCTTAAAATATCATAATGTGGAGAGCATGTGAGAATCTTAGAAAAAATTTATTTGATTGTCAAGTAGTTACATCACACAAACGTGCCATAGAGAAGTTGGCTTCTCTTTATCTCTAGGGAATTTCCCACCAAACTAAGAGGTTATTGTCGATAAGAAAGATTAAGAAAAAAAAAATAAAATAATAAGTAAATATATACACAACAAATACGAGAGGTCTTTCATAAAAAATACAGTACGATTACTAGTATGTATTAAACATCTAAATAGGCGAACAACAATACATTAAAACACTAAACAACAAAGAA
>JABUQX010030027.1:0-28233 GCA_015478945.1 Trachelipus rathkii
ATGCTGACAATTCTAAGCAAAAGCGTAAATTTTGAAGTTAAAATTTTTTTTAAAACAGGTTTTTACAACTAAATGAAATATTACGTATTAAAAAAATAAATATTAATTCCTTAAAAAAGTCAGTTTAAAGACTCACTCCTAAAACCAATTAAAATAAAATTTCTTTTCTGCTTTATTGAAATTGCAATTTCAATCTAACCATTCTTTTTTCTAAAATGCTGAAAATACCGTTAAAAATAAATTTTTAAAGATTATATCGCAGAATAATTTTTTCAAATGGTGGATAAATTTTGTGAAAAATCGTACTTTAAGAGTTTTTAATATTTGTAATGTGACAATATATTTAAGAAAATATGCGTAAATTTTAGAGTTTATTTTTTTATTTAAAAAACAGGTTTCCACCACATTTTAACTCAAACAGTTAGTAATATTAAAAAGAAATATTGAAATTTCATTAAAAAACGTCAATTTAAGCACCTAAAACAATTAATAAATTCTCTTTTTCTTGCTTTTTGAAATTGCATTTCAATGCAACACATCTTTTTTCAATGCTTGAAAAATACCTCGTTAAATCAACTCATTTTCAGAATTAACCAATATTTCAAATGTTGAAATTTTAGGAAAAATCGTACTTTTACAGAGTTCTAAATTTTGTAATGTGTAATTTAAGAAAACAGCGTAATTTTTGAAGTTAAAATTTTTATTAATAACAGGTTTTCCATCCACCTACCTGAAATATTGGTATCATTAAAAACAATATTGAATTTCATTAAAAACGTCAATTTAAGAACCACCTAAAACATTAATCAAATTTCTTTCTGGCTTCTTTGAATTGAATTTCTAATGAAACACTTTTTTTTTCAAATGCGAAAATACTTAAAAACTCAATTTTTAAGATTTAACAAATAATTTCAAATGTTTGAAATTTTCAAGGCAACAATCGTACTTTTTAAGATTCCTAGAAATTTGTTAATTTGAAAATTTAGAAAAAGCGTAATGTTTTAGGATCAGTTCAAATTTTTTATTTAAAACAGGTTTTCACAACTAATGATATATTAAATAATAATAAAAAAAATATTGAAATTCCATTAAAAAACGTCAATTTAAGACACTAAAACTATTAATAAATTCCCTTTTCTGCTTTTTAGAAATTGACTTTCAATGAAACACATTATTCTTTTTCAAATGCTGAAATAACCTGTTTAAAACTCAATTGATTTTACCAATATTTCAAATGTTTGAAATTTTAGGAAATATCCTTACTTTAGAGTTCTAAATTTGTAATGGTTAAAATTTAAGAAAAACGTAATTTATTTAGATGTTAAAATTTTTTATTCAAAACAGGGTTTTTCAACCAACTATGATATATTTGGCTTATTAAATCCAATATTTTTATTTCATTAAAAAATTCAAATTTAAGACACCTAAAAACTATTAATAAATTTATTTTTCTGAATCTTGTAGAATTTCACTGCAACTCATTATTTTCAAATGCTGACCATATACCGTTTAAAACTTTCTCATTTTTTAAGAACTTATCCATCAATTCAAATTTTCGTAATTTATATGGAAAAATCGTACTTTTTAAAGTTCTAAATTTGTAATGTGTGAAAATTTAAGCAAAATCGTAATTTTAGACGTTAAAATTTTTTTATTAAAAACTCAGGTTTTTTTTTATAATATATGTATATTTTGGTAAAATAAAATAACAAATATTGAAAATTTCATTAAATTACGTCATTTAAGATACACACCTAAAATTATTAATAAATTCTCTTTTCTGCTTTTTGAAATTGCATTTCAATGAAACACATTATTTTTTCAAATGCTGAAAATACCGTTAAAAACTCAATTTTAAGATTTACCAAATAATCTTTTCAAATGTTGGGAAATTTGATAATCGGTACTTTTAAGAGTTCGTAAATTTTGTAATGTGAAATTTAAGAAAAAGCGTATTTTTAAAAGTTAAAATTTTTTATTATAACAGGTTTTCCACCACAATATACACTAATGAAATTATTTGGTACTATTAAAATAATCAAATATTGAATATTCTACTTTAAAAAAACGTCAATTTAATGACACCTAACAACTTATTAATAACTTCACTTTCCTGCCTTTTTGAAATAGCATTTTCAATGATCCACACATCATTTTTTTTCAAATAAATGCCTGAAAAATACTGTTAAAACTCACATTTTATAGATTAACCAAATAATTTCAAATGTTGAAATTTAGGTAAAATCGTACTTTTAAGAGTTCTAAATTTGTAATGTGAAAATTTAAGAAAAAGCGTAATTTTAGAAGTTAAATTTTTTTATTAAAAACCAGGTTTTCCACAACTAATGAAATATATTTGGTAATATACATAACAATATTGAATATTTTATTAAAAAACGTCAAATTTAAGACTTAAACACTATTAATAATATTCATTTTTCAATGTCTTTTTTTTGAAAAGCATTTCAAATGAAACATTTTTTGACGAGTTCTTAAATATTGGTAATGTGATATAAATTTAAAGAAAAGCGTATATTAATATGATATGTTATAATTTTTTATTAATGCAGGTTTTTCACAATCTAATGAAATATTTGGTATATAAAAACAAATATTGAAATTTCATTAAAAAACGTCAATTTAAGACATCTAAAACTATTAATAAATTCACTTTTCTGCTTTTTGAAATAGCATTTCAATGAAACACATTATTTTTTCAAATGCTGAAAATACCGTTAAAAACTCAATTTTAAGATTTACCAAATAATTTCAAATGTTGAAATTTAGGAAAAATCGTACTTTTAAGAGTTCTAAATTTGTAATGTGAAAATTTAAGAAAAAGCGTAATTTTAGAAGTTAAATATTATTTTTTATTAAAACGGTTTTCACAACTAACTGATATATATTGGTATATAAATATCAAATTATGAAATTTCTGTAAAAAAAAGTCAATTTAGGACATCTAAATTTGGTAAATAAAATTCACTTTTCAGCTTTTTGAAATTGCATTTCATGAAACACATTATTTTTTTTCAAATGTTGAATCCGTAAAAATCAAATTTTAAAGAATTTACCTTAAATATATTTCACATTTTTGAAATTTAAGGTTATAAAAATCGTCTTTTCAAGACGATCACGTTTAGCTAATTGTGCAATTTAAGATAAAGAGTAATTTTAAAAGAAAGTTTATAATTTTTTTATTATAACAGGTTTTAAACATCTTAAATTTGAAATATTTGGTATATAAAAATAATATTGAAATTTCATTAAAATAACGTCAATTTAAGACACCTAAACAATTAATATAATTTCTCTTTTCTGTCTGCTTTTTGAATAGCATTGCAATGAAACCGTTTTTTTTCAAAATGCTGAAAATAGTTAAAAACTCAATTTAAGAATTACCAAATAATTTCAAATGTTGAAATTTAGGAATAATCGTACTTACGCTTTTTCTTAAATTTGTAATGTGAAAATTAAGGCAAAAGCGTAATTTTTTTAGAGGTTAAATTTTTTATTAAAACAGGTTTTCACCAACTAATGAAATATTTGGTTATTAATAAACAAATATTGAAATTTTCATTAATAAAAAAGTTATTAACTTGTAAAAAACAATTAAGAACTTCTTCTTTTCCTGCTTTTTTGAAATTGCATTTCCATGAAACACATTATTTTTTCAATGCTGAAAAATACCGTTAAACAACTAAATTTTAAAAGATTAACGTCAAATATATTTCAAATGGTGAAATTTTTGGAATAAATAGTACTTTTATAAGTTCTAAAATTTTGTAATGTGAAAATTTACAAAAAAGAAAAAGCGTATTTTAGAAGTTAAATTTAGTATATTAAAAACAGGTTTTTTCACAAACTATGAAATACGTAGTATATAAAAGCAAATATTGAAATTTCATTAAAAAACGTCAATTTAAGACACCTTAAACAATTAATAAATTCTCTTTTCTGCTTTTTTAAATTGCATTTCAATGGAACACATTATTTTTTTAAATGCTGAAAATACCGTTAAAAACTCAATTTAAAATTAACCAAATAATTTCAAATGTTGAAATTTAGGAAAAATCGTACTTTTAAGAGTTCTAAATTTGTAATGTGAAAATTTAAGAAAAAGCGTAATTTTAGAAGTTAAAATTTTTTATTAAAACAGGTTTTCACAACTAATGAAATATTTGGTATATAAAAACAAATATTGAAATTTCATTAAAAAACGTCAATTTAAGACACCTAAAACTATTAATAAATTCTCTTTTCTGCTTTTTGAAATTGCATTTCAATGAAACACATTATTTTTTCATATAAATCCTAAAAATACCGTAAAAAAATTCTTTTTTAAGATTTAACAAAATAATTTCAAACTGTTGAATTAGTCGAACAATTGTACTTTTAAGAGTTTCTATATAATTTGTACATGGTGAAAAATTTAAGAAAAAGCGTATATTTTAGAAGTTAAAATTTTGTATTTATAAAAATCAAGGTTTTCACAACTATGCAATAATCTTGGATATAAAACAAATATTGCAAATTACCATTAAAAAACGTCAATTTAGACACCTAAAACTATTAATAAATTCGCTTTCTGCTTTTTGAAAAATTGCATTTCATGAAACACATTATTTTCTTCAAATGCTGAAAATACCGGTTAAAACTTCAATTTTAAGATTTTACCAAATAATTTTCAAATTGTTGAAATTTAGGAAAAATCTTACTTTTAACGCAGTTCTAATTGTAATTGAAAATTTAAGAAAAACCGTAATTTAGAAGTTAAAATTTTTTTATTAAAACAAGGTTTTCAACAACTATGAAATAAATTTGGTATATATAACAACAATATTTCTTAATTTCATTAACTAAAAACGTCACTTTTAAGACACTAAAAACTATTAATAAATTTAATTGTTTCTGCTTTTTGAAATTGCATTTCATCGAAAAAAATTTTTTTTTTTCAAATGCTGAAATAACCGTTTACCTCCAATTTTAAAGAATTACTAAAATAATTTCAAATGCTGAAATTTTGGATAAAAATCGTACTTTTAAGAGTTCTAAATTTGTAATTTCATGCGAAAATTTAAGCAAAAGCGTATATTTAGAGAAGTTAAAAATTTTTTATTAAACAGGTTTCACAACTAATTGAAATATTTGGTAATAAAAACAAATATTGAAATTTTGTTTTTATCGCAATTGTTGGCTGGTTTAAATAAAAAATAAATCGGTGAAAAGGACGCGTAACCCGGGGGGGGGGGGGGTGGGGGGGGGGGGTTTCGCCCCAAAAAAAAAAGAAAAAAAAATTGTTAAAAAAGGGGAGGCGGCCCCCCCCCCTTAAACTGCTCTTAAATTGACGTTTTTTAAAGAAAATTTAATATTTGTTTTTATATTTTTGCATTTCAATGAAACACATTATTTTTTCAAATGCTGAAAATACCGTTAAAACTCATTTTAAGATTTAACAAATAATTTCAAATGTTGAAATTTAGGAAAAATCGTACTTTTAAGAGTTCTAAATTTGGTAATGTGAAAATTTAAGAAAAGCGTAATTTTAGAAGTTAAAATTTTTTATTAAAACAGGTTTTCACAACTAATGAAATATTTGGTATATAAAAACAAATATTGAAATTTCATTAAAAAACGTCAATTTAAGACACCTTTTCACTTTTCTGCTTTTTGAAATTGCATTTCAATGAAACACATTATTTTTTCAAATGCTGAAAATACCGTTAAAAACTCAATTTTAAGATTAACCAAATAATTTCAAATGTTGAAATTTAGGAAAAATCGTACTTTTAAGAGTTCTAAATTTGTAATGTGAAAATTTAAGAAAAAGCGTAATTTTAGAAGTTACATTTTTTTTATTAAAACAGGTTCTGCAAACTAATGAAATATTTGGTATATAAAAACAAATATTGAAATTTCATTAAAAAACGTCAATTTAAGACATCTAAAACTATTAATAAATTCACTTTTCAGCTTTTTGAAATTGCATTTCAATGAAACACGAGTTCTAAATTTGTAATGTGAAAATTTAAGAAAAAGCGTAATTTTAGAAGTTATAATTTTTTATTAAAACAGGTTTTCACAACTAATGAAATATTAGGTATATAAAAACAAATATTGAAATTTCATTAAAAAACGTCAATTTAAGACACCTAAAACTATTAATAAATTCACTTTTCTGCTTTTTGAAATAGCATTTCAATGAAACACATTATTTTTTCAAATGCTGAAAATACCGTTAAAAACTCAATTTTAAGATTTACCAAATAATTTCAAATGTTGAAATTTAGGAAAAATCGTACTTTTAAGAGTTCTAAATTTGTAATGTGAAAATTTAAGAAAAAGCGTAATTTTAGAAGTTAAATTTTTTATTAAAACAGGTTTTCACAACTAATGAAATATTTGGTATATAAAAACAAATATTGAAATTTCATTAAAAAAAAGTTAATTTAAGACATCTAAAACTATTAATAAATTCACTTTTCAGCTTTTTGAAATTGCATTTCAATGAAACACATTATTTTTTCAAATGCTGAAAATACCGTTAAAAACTCAATTTTAAGATTTACCAAATAATTTCAAATTTTGAAATTTAGAAAAACGTACTTTTACAAGTTTTTAAATGTCTTAAATGTGAAATTTTAAGAAAAAACGTAATTTTAGAAGTAAATTTTTTTATTATAACAGGTTTTCACAACTAATGAAATATTTGGTATATAAAAACAAATATTGAAATTTCATTAAAAAACGTCAATTTAAGACACCTAAAACAATTAATAAATTCTCTTTTCTGCGTTTTGAAATTGCATTTCAATGAAACACATTATTTTTTCAAATGCTGAAATACCGTTAAAAACTCAATTTAAGAATTACCAAATAATTTCAAATGTTGAAATTTAGGAAAATCGTACTTTTAAGAGTTCTAAATTTGTAATGTGAAAATTTAAGAAAAAGCGTAATTTTAGAAGTTAAAATTTTTTATTAAAACAGGTTTTCACAACTAATGAAATATTTGGTATATAAAAACAATATTGAAATTTCATTAAAAAAAAAGTCAATTTAAGTCACCTAAACAATTAAGAAATTCTCTTTTTTTATTTTTTTTAAATTGCATTTTTCAATGAAACACATTATTTTTTCAAATGCTGAAAATACCGTTAAAAACTCAATTTTAAGATTTACCAAATATTTCAAATGTTGAAATTTAAGAAAAAGCGTAAATTTAAAAAATTAAATTTGTAATGTGTAAATTTAAGAAAAAGCGTAATTTTAGAAGTTAAAATTTTTTATTAAAACAGGTTTTCACAACTAATGAAATATTTGGTAAATGAAACAAAATATTGAAAGCATGACATGGGAATACAATACAATAAATCATGGTTAATAAATCACTGTTCTGTTTTTGAAATTGCATTTCAATGAAACACAATATTTTTTTCAAATGCTGAAAATACCGTTAAAAACTCTATTTTAAGATTTACCAAATAATTTACCAAATAATTGAAATTTAGGAAAAATCGTACTTTTAAGAGTTCTAAATTTGTAATGTGAAAAAATTTAAGAAAAAGCGTAATTTTAGAAGTTAAAATTTTTTTATTAAAACAGGTTTTCACAACTAATGAAATATTTGGTATATAAAAACAAATATTGAAATTTCATTAAAAAACGTCAATTTTAGACACCTAAAACTATTAATAAATTTACTTTTCTGCTTTTTGAAATAGCATTTCAATGAAACACATTATTTTTTCAAATGCTGAAAATACCGTTAAAAACTCAATTTTAAGATTTACCAAATAATTTCAAATGTTGAAATTTAGGAAAAATCGTACTTTTAAGAGTTCTAATTTGTAATGTGAAAATTTAAGAAAAAGCGTAATTTTAGAAGTTAAATTTTTTTATTAAAACAGGTTTTCACAACTAATGAAATATTTGGTATATAAAAACAAATATTGAAATTTCATTAAAAAAAAGTCAATTTAAGACATCTAAAACTATTAATAAATTCACTTTTCAGCTTTTTGAAATTGCATTTCAATGAAACACATTATTTTTTTCAAATGCTGAAAATACCGTTAAAAACTCAATTTTAAGATTTACCAAATAATTTCAAATGTTGAAATTTAGGAAAAATCGTACTTTTAAGAGTTCTAAATTTGTAATGTGAAAATTTTAAAAAAGCGTAATTTTAGAAGTTAAATTTTTTTATTAAACAGGTTTTTTCGCAACTAATGAAATATTTGGTATATAAAAACAAATATTGAAATTTCATTAAAACGTCAATTTAAGACACCTAAAACAATTAATAAATTCTCTTTTCTGCTTTTTGAAATTGCATTTCAATGAAACACATTATTTTTTCCAAATGCTGAAAATACCGTTAAAAACTCAATTTTAATGAAACACATAATTTCAAATGTTGAAATTTAGGAAAAATCGTACTTTTAAGAGTTCTAAATTTGAAATGTGAAAATTTAAGAAAAAGCGTAATTTTAGAAGTTATAATTTTTATTAAAACAGGTTTTCACAACTAATGAAATATTTGGTATATAAAAACAAATATTGAAATTTCATTAAAAAACGTCAATTTAAGACACCTAAAACTATTAATAAATTCGCTTTCTGCTTTTTGAAATTGCATTTTTCAATGAACAACATTATTTTTTCAATGCTGAAATCCGTTTAAAACTCAATTTTAAGATTTAAAACAAATAAATTTCAAATGTTGGAAATTTGAGGAAATAATCGTACTTTTAAGAGTTCTTAATTTGTAATGTGAAAATTTAAGAAAAAGCGTAACTTTAGAAGTTAAAAATCGTACTTTTAAAAGTTCTAAATTTTTCACAACTAATGAAATTAATTTGGTATAATAAAACAAAGAATGAATTTCATTTTTAAAAACGTCAATTTAAGACACCTAAAACAATTAATAAATTCTCTTTTCTGCTTTTTGAAATTGCATTTCAATGAAACACATTATTTTTTCAAATGCTGAAAATTCCGTTAAAAACTCAATTTTAAGATTTAACAAATAATTTCAAATGTTGAAATTTAGGAAAAATCGTACTTTTAAGAGTTCTAAATTTGTAATGTGAAAATTTAAGAAAAAGCGTAATTTTAGAAGTTAAAATTTTTTATTAAAACAGGTTTTCACAACTAATGAAATATTTGGTATATAAAAACAAATATTGAAATTTCATTAAAAAACGTCAATTTAAGACACCTAAAACTATTAATAAATTCACTTTTCTGCTTTTTGAAATAGCATTTCAATGAAACACATTATTTTTTCAAATGCTGAAAATACCGTTAAAAACTCAATTTTAAGATTTAAAAAATAATTTCAAATGTTGAAATTTAGGAAAAATCGTACTTTTAAGAGTTCTAAATTTGTAATGGTAAAATTTAAGAAAAAGCGTAATTATAGAAGTTAAAATTTTTTATTAAAACAGGTTTTCACAACTAATGAAATATTTGGTATATAAAAACAAATATTGAAATTTCATTAAAAAAAAGTCAATTAAGACATCTAAAACTATTAATAAATTCACTTTCAGCTTTTTGAAATTGCATTTCAATGAAACACATTATTTTTTCAAATGCTGAAAATACCGTTATAAACTCAATTTTAAGATTTACCAAATAATTTCAAATGTTGAAATTTAGGAAAAATCGTACTTTTAAGAGTTCTAAATTTGTAATGTGAAAATTTAAGAAAAAGCGTAATTTTAGAAGTTAAATTTTTTATTAAAACAGGTTTTCACAACTAATGAAATATTTGGTATATAAAAACAAATATTGAAATTTCATTAAAAAACGTCAATTTAAGACACCTAAAACAATTAATAAATTCTCTTTTCTGCTTTTTGAAATTGCATTTCAATGAAACACATTATTTTTTCAAATGCTGAAAATACCGTTAAAAACTCAATTTTAAGATTTAACCAATAATTTCAAATGTTGAAATTTAGGAAAAATCGTACTTTTAAGAGTTCTAAATTTGTAATGTGAAAATTTAAGAAAACGTAATTTTAGAAGTTATAATTTTTTATTAAAACAGGTTTTCAGCAACTAATGAAATATTAGGTATATTAATAACAAATATAGATTAACATTAAAAACGTACCAATTTAAGACACTTAAACAATAATAAATTCTCTTTTTTGCTTTTTTGAAATTGCATTTCACAATGAAACACTTTTTTTTTTAAAAGCTAAAAATCCCGTAAAAAACTCCAATTTTAAAGTTTTACCAAATAATTTCAAATGTTTAAATTAATGAAATTATTACTTTTAAGGTTCTAATTTGTAATGTGAAAATTTAAAAAAAAGCGTAATTTTAGAAGTTAAAATTTTTTATTAAAACAGGTTTTCACAACTAATGAAATATTTGGTATATAAAAACAAATATTGAAATTTCATTAAAAAACGTCAATTTAAGACACCTAAAACAATTAATAAATTCTCTTTTCTGCTTGTTTGAATTGCATTTCAATGAACACATTATTTTTTTCATGCTGAAATCCGTTAAAACTCAATTCAAAGATTACACCAATAATTTCAAATGTTGAAATTTAGGAAAAATCGTATTTTTAAGAGTTCTAAATTTGGAATGTGAAAATTTAAGAAAAAGCGTAATTTTAGAAGTTAAATTTTTTTATTAAAACAGGTTTTCACAACTAATAAAATATTAGGAATTTCATTAAAAAACGTCAATTTAAGACACCTAAAACAATTAATAAATTCGCTTTTCTGCTTTTTGAAATTGCATTTCAATGAAACACATTATTTTTTTCAAATGCTGAAATCCCGTAAAAACTCAATTTTAAAGATTTAACAAATAATTTCAAATGTTAAAATTTAGGAAAAATCGTACTTTTAAGAGTTCTAAATTTGTAATGTGAAAATTTAAGAAAAGCGTAATTTTAGAAGTTATAATTTTTTATTAAAACGGTTTTCACATAATGAAAAATTAGGTATGATAAAAAACAAATATTGCAATTACATTTCAAGAAACGTAAATTTAAGACACCTAAAACAATTAATAAATTCTCTTTTCTGCTTTTTGAAATTGCATTTCAATGAAACACATTATTTTTTCAAATGCTGAAAATCCCGTAAAAACTCAATTTTAAGATTTACCAAATAATTTCAAATGTTGAAATTTAGGAAAAATCTTAATTTTAAGAGTTCTAAATTTGTAATGTGAAAATTTAAGAAAAAGCGTAATTTTAGAGGTTAAAATTTTTTATTAAAACAGGTTTTCACAACTAATGAAATATTTGGTATATAAAAAAAAAATTATTGAAATTTCATTAAAAAACGTCAATTTAAGACACCTAAAACAATTAATAAATTCTCTTTTCTGCTTTTTGAAATTGCATTTCAATGAAACACATTATTTTTTCAAATGCTGAAAATACCGTTAAAAACTCAATTTTAAGATTTACCAAATAATTTCAAATGTTGAAATTTAGGAAAAATCGTACTTTTAAGAGTTCTAAATTTGTAATGTGAAAATTTAAGAAAAAGCGTAATTTTAGAAGTTATAATTTTTTATTAAAACAGGTTTTCACAACTAATGAAATATTAGGTATATAAAAACAAATATTGAAATTTCATTAAAAAATGTCAATTTAAGACACCTAAAACTATTAATAAATTCTCTTTTCTGCTTTTTGAAATTGCCTTTCAATGAAACACATTATTTTTTCAAATGCTGAAAATACCGTTAAAAACTCAATTTTAAGATTTACCAAATAATTTCAAATGTTGAAATTTAGGAAAAATCGTACTTTTAAGAGTTCTAAATTTGTAATGTGAAAATTTAAGAAAAAGCGTAATTTTAGAAGTTAAAATTTTTTATTAAAACAGGTTTTCACAACTAATGAAATATTTGGTATATAAAAACAAATATTGAAATTTCATTAAAAAAAAGTCAATTTAAGACATCTAAAACTATTAATAAATTCCCTTTTCTAGCTTTTTGAAATTGCATTTCAATGAAACACATTATTTTTTTCAAATGCTGAAAATACCGTTAAAAACTCAATTTTAAGATTTAACAAATAATTTCATATGGGATGGGAAGGGGATGTGTGGATCAAATATTCACAATGAAGATGCTTGTGGAGAAAGGTTTAGAAAGGAAAGGAAGGTGTAATGGGTGTTTTTTTAGATCTGGAGAAAGCATATGAATAGAGTGAAGGGGGTGAAAATTATGGAGGGTGCTGGAGGAACATGGAGTAGGGGGTAAATTAGGTAAAGGTATTAGGGCCTTTTATAGGAATAGCAGAATGTGTGTGAGAGTATTAGGAGGGGAGAGTGAGATGTTTGGAGTGGAGAGAGGGTTGAGACAAGGATGTGTAATGTCGCCGTGGCTTTTCAATTTATTTATGGAGAGTGTTTGCAGAGGAATGATGAGGGAGGGGAGAGGGGTGGAATTGATGGATAGGGGTGATAGATGGGAAGTGAACATGATACTATTTGCGGATGATACACCTGGTGGCGAAGATTAGAAGGGCTGTAGTATTTGGTGAAGGAGTTTGAGAGAGTGTTTGGACAAAAGGGTCTTAGGATAAATCCAGGTAAGAGTAAAGTGTTAGTGTTTGAGGAGGAGGAAACAGATGAGGGGATGGAGTTAGAGATTAGAGTAGGAGGTGTAGTACTGGAAGAAGTAAAGGTTTTTAGATATTTAGGGATGGATTTGGGTAAGGAAGGAGGGATGAAGGAAGAGATAGATCATAGAGTAGGAGAAGGAATGAGAGCATTGAGTGGTTTGAGGGAATTATGGAAAGGGGGGATTTATCACATAAACTCAAGATAAGTATGTTTGAAAAAATTTGTGTTCCAGCGGTACTATATGGGAGTGAAACATGGGGGTTGAATGCTAGGTCCAAGAAGAAATTGGAAGTGTTTGAGATGAAAGGGTTGAGAGCGGTTTGTGGGGTTAGTAAGAGAGAGAGGATTAGGAATAGGTAATAAGAGAGAGATGTGATTGGAAGAATGATTTGGTGAGAAGAGCGGAGTAGGGAATGTTGAGATGGATTGGACATCTGGAAAGAATGGAGGAGCAGAGGGTGGTTAGGAGAGTTTGGGAGGCGGAGGGGATAGGAAGGAGAGGAAGGGGGAGACCAAGAAGAAGGTGGATGGATGGAATAAAGGAAATGTTGGAGGAGAGAGGGATGAGGGTGGAAGAAGGTAGGGTGTTGGCGAGAGATAGAATGGAATGGAGGAGGTGGGTGAGGGCGAGATGAAGGAAATATGTGTTAGGGAAGCTGCACGTACCACTACCCCGCTTTTGTGGGAATAAGTGCTTGTAAAATAATAATGGTGCTGGGACATAGTATTTATATATATATATATATATATATATATATATATTATATTATATATATATATATTATATATATAATATATATATATATATAATATGAGCTGCTCCTTAGCTCAGAGGTAGAGCACTCGCTTAGCAAGCGAGAGGGCCCAGGTTCGAGACTGGGTGGAGCGAGAGAACGTGAGCTATTCTCTAATAACTCTAGCTTCGTCTCACTCAGACGTTAATGAGTACATTGGTAGCGTGCTTTGCTACTAGTGGGGAAACTTCCCGGCATCCGCGATAGGCCTGGCCAGCCAGCGGATTTAGCCGTTAGCGTGAATACCACGGACCCTTTCTCGATTTGGGTCCCCTGACAGGTCGTGAGACAAATCCGGGGGAGGACGTTTTATATTATTAATAATATATTATATATAATATCTATATATATATATATATATATATATATATAATATATATTAATATATATATTATATATATATATATATATTTGATATAATATATATAATTATATATATATATATATATAATATATATAATATATATATATTTATATATATATATTATTATATATTATTATATATATATATATATATATATATATATATTATATATATTATATATTATATATATATTATATATGTGTGTGTATATACATATATATATATATATATATATATATATATATATATATATCATATATATTATATATATATATATTATATATATAATATATATATCAAATTGCTGGGTTATTTGGTTCCACCTATATCTCGTATAGATTTGCGACTCAAGATGTTTATAAAAGGTGTTCATAATCTTCAAATCATTTCTCATACAGTAATCTATCAATCTCTCCGCTTCCAGATTTCTCGTCTCTTCTCCCCACAATCCCAATACTTTCTCCACTTCTCCTCTTCTCTTTCCCACTCTGGCATTAAAATCTTCCATCAGCATTCTTTCTCCTTCTTCCCCCATCCCCACCTCATCCTCCATTCTCTTCATAAATCTATTTTTTTCTTCTTTCGAATGTGCTTGCTGTGGTGCATATACTTGAAATATACTGTATTTCTTCTGCCCTATTTTCAACACACACATCATTATTCTCTCATTTATATTTTTCACCCTTTGGATATATGGTGATAGTCTCGGCCCTACTATCATTCCAACACCGTGTTTCCTTATCCCTTCTCCCAATCCGCTTTATAAGTATGCTTAATAACGTAAAGGTGCTTACGGACGCTATTAGTGATTACATTTGTGTTGCAGTGTTATGCAGTAAAGTGAAAACAATATCGTCCACACATTATTTTTTCAAATGCTAAAAATCCCGTTAAAAACTCAATTTTAAGATTACCAAATAATTTCAAATGTTGAAATTTAGGAAAAACCGTACTTTTAAGAGTTCTAAATTTGTAATGTGAAAATTTAAGAAAAAGCGAAATTTTAGAAGTCAAATTTTTCATTAAAACAGGTTTTCACAACTAGTGAAATATTTGGTATATAAAAACAAATATTGAAATTTCATTAAAAAACGTCAATTTAAGACACCTAAAACTATTAATAAATTCACTTTTCTGCTTTTTGAAAGAAGACACCTAGCCCTGATTTATATGCCCGAACCTAGCCATCCGCGCCTCAGCCTAACCTAACCTAACCTAACTAACCTAACCTAACCTAACCTACTAACCTCCTAACCCAAACCTAACCTAACCTAACCCTAACCTAACCTAACCTAACCTAACCTAGGTAATGAAATATTTGGTATATAAAAACAAATATTGAAATTTCTTTTAAAAAAAACGTCAATTTAAGACACCTAAAACTATTAATAAATTCACTTTTCTGCTTTTTGAAATAGCATTTCAATGAAACACATTATTTTTTCAAATGCTGAAAATCCTGGCTATCGTTCTATACCTCTCATTTGTATTCTCTCTAAAATCTTTGAAACTTTTCTCAACTCTCATTTAGTGGATCATTTGGAATCTCACTTCCTCCTTTCTGATTCCCATATATAATATATATATTTATATATATATATATATATAATATATATATATAAATATAAAAAATTTAAAATATATATATATATATATATATATATATATATATATATGATATATAATCCGACTGTCGTCTGAGATGGAAGCAACTAAAAGCAGCAGGGAAAAGAAATAAGAACAACAACAGGACGGACTGAGAAGAAGGCAGAAAATTCCAAGAGATCTGCTAAGGTTCTAAATGTTTTTTTTTGCCTCAGAGAAGAAAAAAGTATTTTGCATGATTATGGCTAGATTTTACAGTTAGAAGCTGTGAAAAAAAATTATAAAAATGAAGAAAATATTTTAATTAATTAAATAAGAATTTGAAATTGAAATTAAAATCAAAATCTTTTTATCAGTACAAAATTAATATTTTAACCGTGAAGAGGAGCAACAAAATTTTCATTTCGGTTCTCTTTCAATATTTATAAATAATAGAAAGGATACATTATCAAAAATAGCTGAGGAGTAACAAATTTTTATAGCTTGTTCTTTTTATTTAAAAACAATTTTGAATTTAAATTATAAAATATGCAAAAACTGAAATTTGGCCAAAGATGAATGGACATTTCACCGAAGTCGGATTATAGGAAGATATTTTTTCTTCGCATGGTTATAGGGCGACAGGGCTAGCAACTCGGTCCTTTCCTTTTGCTTTTATTACACTTGGACCAGTGTTAGAATCTTATGCGCCAGAAGCAAGATTCTGGAGAGCTTGGCAGACGCGAGTTTTTGAGGCCCTATGAAAAAAGATTTTTAAAAAGATCTAGTTCTATGAAAGGGCGAAAATTCCTACCTGAGAGTGTTTAACTCGGGGACTGGCGTCGGAAACCATTTCGCCGAGAATGTTTTTTCTACGAGTGATCTAGGGTTAAGCGTTTTCGGGCCAGAAAGATGACGCGCCGGATCCACTGACAGCGCGAAAGCCCTTCCTGGGAGTTGTTATAGATTAATAGATAATATAATATATATATATATATTATATATATATATATAATATATATATATATATATATATAATATATATATATATATATCTATATATATATATATATATAATTTTAGTATATAATATTTTATATATATATAACTATATATATGGTTATTATATATATATATATATATATATATATATATAATATATATTATATATAATATATATATATCTATATATCTATATATATATAATATATATATATATTATATTATATATATAATATATAATATATATATATATATATCTATATTATATATATATATATTATCTATATAATATGTGACCCGTTTCATTTTATGCACCTTAATTAGATAGCTAAAAATGTTTTAAAAATAATGGATTTTTTTTTTTGTTGAAAATTTGATTAAAGAAGCTTTATTTTAACTTTTTTCCCTTTGCACCTACGGGGTTTGGGAATTTATTTATATTTGTTTTTTATTTTTTTTATAAAGCATTTCCTAAGCAAGAGAGACAGCATATCTGGATGTGGGCCGTTTAAAAACAAAGACGATCAAAATTAGATCGTTAAAAAACTAAAAAATTATGCAATTCTTTCGGAAAACTTTATTAAAGCACAGCAAGATGGTAGCTCTTATAACTTGGTACGTACGTGGTTTGGAAATTTAATTTTACTTTTGTTTTATAAAGCATCTCACTTGTAAGAGAGCCAACATATCTGGATGTTGGCCGGCTCATTTTAAAGACATAATTTAAGTCGTTTAATAGTTAAGAATTGAGAAAAAATTTCGTGAAATTTGAATAAGGGAACAAGATTGTAATTCCTGTAACTTAGTACCTACGGGTTTTGGAATTTATTTAGAATTTTAATTTCATAAATCACGGTCCTGAAAAAGAGAGCCAACATATCATGATGTGGGCCGTTTTATTTTTTTTATGGATCATAATTAGGTCGCTAAAATGTTTTAAAAATAATAGTTTTTTTTTTTTTTGGAAAATTTGATTAAAGAAGCTTTATTTTAACTCTTTTACCTTTGCGCCTACGGGGTTTGGGAATTTATTTATATTTGTCTTTTATAAAGCATTTCCTAAGCAAGAGAGACAGCGTATCTGGATGTGGGCCGTTTAAAAACATAGACCAATTTTAAATCGTTAAAAAAACAGTAAAAATAATGCAATTCTTTCGAAAATTTTATTAAAGCAGAAAGAGTGTAGCTCTTATAACATGGTAAGCGTACGTGGTTCGGGAATTTAATTTTTCTTTTGTTTTATAAAGTATTTTAAATGTAAGTGAGCCAACATATCTTGATGTATTCCGGTTCATTTTAAAGACATAATTTAAGTCGTTTAAAAGTTAAGAATTGAGAAAAAATTTCGGAAAATTTGAATAATAACAAGATTGTAACTCTTGTAACTTTGTACCTACGGGTTTGGGAATTTAATTTAGAATTTATTTCATATAGCACGTCCTAAAATAGAGAGCCAACATACCTTATACTGGCCGATTTTATTTTATGGACCTTAATTAGGTCGCAAAAATGTTTTAAAAATAATGGAGTTTTTTTGGAAAATGTGAATAAAGAAGATTTATTTTAACTCTTTTACCTTTGCACCTACGGGGTTTGGGAATTTATTTATAAATGTTTCTTTATAAAGCATTTCCTAAGCAAGAGAGACAGCATATCTGGATGTGGGGCCGTTTAAAAACATAGACCAATATTAGATCATTAAAAAAGTTAAAAAATAATGCAATTTTTTTAGGAAAATTTTATTAAAGCAGCAAGACTGTAGCTCTTAAAACTTGGGTACGTACGTTGGTTTGGGATTTAATTTTTTTTCTTTTGTTTTATAAAGTATTTTAATGTAAGTGGAGCCAACCATATCTGATTGTAGGCCGGTACATTTTAAAGACATAATTTAAATCGCTTAAACAGTTAAAAATTGAGAAAAAATTTCGGAAAATTGAATAAAAGAACAAGATTGTAACTCTTGTAACTTTGTACCTATGGGGTTTGGGAATTTATTTAGAATTTTTTTAAAGTATTTCATAAGTAAGAGAGAATGCGTTTCTGGATTTGAACCGTTTAACAAAAAATAGATCAATTATTAGATTTTTAAAAATTTTAAAAATAATATAATTCTTACGGAAAATTTTATTAAAGCAGCATAGATTGTAGCACTTATAACTTGGTACGTACGTGGTTTGGGAATTTAATTTTACTTCTGTTTTCTTAAGCATCTCACTTGTAAGAGAGAAAACATTCTGCAATTAGGCCGGTTCATTTTAAAGACATAATTTAAGTCGTTTAAAAGTTAAGAATTGAGAAAAAATTTCGGAAAATTTGAATAAAGGAAGAAGATTGTAATTCTTGTAACTTTGTACCTACGGGGTATGGGAATTTATCTTATTTAGAATTTATTTCATAAAGCACGTCGCTGAGGAAGAGAGCTAACATATCAATGAGGTGTTGGTCGTTTTATTTTAATGGACGCTTATTAGGGTCGCTAAAATGTTTTAAAAATAATGGATTTTTTTTGGAAAATTTGATTAAAGAAGATTTATTTTAACATTTTTTAAAACTTTTGCACCTACGGGGTTTTGGAATTTATTTATATATGTTTTTTATAAAGCATTTCTAAGGCAAGAGAGAACAGCATATCTGGATGTGGGCCGTTTTAAAAAACATTGACCAATATTAGATCGTTAAAAGTTTAAAAAAATAATGCAATTCCTTTAGGAAAGTTTTATTAAGCAGCAAAATTTTAGGCTCTTATAACACTTGGTAATGTACGTGGGTTGGGAATTTTAATTTTACTTTGTTTTGCAAAACATCCTCCCATGTAAGAGAAGCCATTTATAATCTGGATATAGGCCGGTTCTTTTTACCAAAGACTTAATTTTTAAGTCGTTTAAATTTAATGAATTAAGTAAAAAATTCGGAATTTAGACCTAAAGGAACAAGCTTCTAACCCTTGTAACTTTTGTACCTCGGTGTTTTGGAATTAATTTAGAATTTTATTTCATCCAAGCACATCCTAATAAGAGAAGCCACATACCTTGATGTAGGCCCGTTTTAATTTTCATTTACCTTAATTATGTCCTAAAATTGTTTTAAAAATAATGTTTTTTTTTTGGAATATTTGATTAAAGAAGCTTTATTTTAACTCTTTCCTTTGCACCTACGGGGTTTGGGCATTTTTTAATATTTGTTTTTTATACCAATTTCCTAAGCAAAAGAGACAGCATATCTGGATGTGGGTTCGTTTAAAAAACAACGACCATATTAGATTGTTAAAGCAAAAAAATAAAGCATTTCTTCGGAAAATTTTAATAAAGCAGCAAGATTGTAGCTCTTATAACTTGGTACGTACGTGGTTTGGGAATTTAATTTTACTTTTGTTTTATAAAGCATCTCACTTGTAAGAGAGCCAACATATCTGGATGTAGGCCGGCTCATTTTAAAGACATAATTTAAGTCGTTTAAAAGTTAAGAATTGAGAAAAAATTTCGGAAAATTTGAAATAAAGGAACAAAATTGTAATTCTTGTAACTTAGTACCTACGGGGTATGGGAATTTATTTATATATTTGTTTTATAAAGCACGTCCTGAATAAGAGAGCCATCATATTTTGATGTGGGCCGTTTTATTTTATGAACCATAATTAGGTCGCTAAAATGTTTTAAAAATAATGGAGTTTTTTTTTTTTTTTTTGGAAAATTTGATTAAAGAAGCTTTATTTTAACTTTTTTACCTTATCACCTACGGGGTTTGGGAATATATTTTATATTGTTTCTTTAATAACAGCATTTCCTAAGCAAGAGAGACAGCCAATATCTGATGTGGGCGTTTTAAAAACAATAGACCATATTAGATCGTTAAAAAGTTAAAAAATAATGCAATTCTTTCGGAAAATTTTATTAAAGCAGAAAGATTGTAGCTCTTATATCATGGTACGTACGTGGTTCGGGAATTTAATTTTACTTTTATTTTATAACGTATCTCACTTGTAAGAGAGCCTACATATCTGGATGTAGGCCGGTTCATTTAAAGATACATAATTTAGGTCGTTAAAAGGTTAAGAATTGAGAAAAAAATTCGAAATTTGAATAAAGGAACAAGATTGTAACTCTTGTTACTTTGTACCTACGGGGTTTTGGAAATTAATTTAGAATTTACTTTTATACCAGCACGTCATAGATAAGAGGAGCCAACAAATCTGATGTGGGCCGTTCTTTTTATGGACTGGATTCTTTCACTAAATGTTTTCAAATATGGAGTGTTTTTTTGGAAAAATTGATTAAAAAAGCTTTATTTTAAAATTGATTAAAGAAGCTTTATTTTAACTCTTTTAACCCTTTGCACCTACGGGGTTTGGGAATTTATTTATATTTGTTTTTTATTAAGCATTTTCTAAGCAAGAGAGACAGCATATCTGGATTTGGGCCGTTTAAAAAAATAGATCAATATTAGATCGTTAAAAATTTATTTAGAACTGTTTTTTTATAAAAAATTTTTATTAAAACAGCCAAGATTGTGCTCTTTATAACTTGGACGCTACGTTGGTTTGACAAATTTAATTTTACTTTTGTTTTATAAAGCGTCTCCCATGTAAAAGAGCCAACATATCTGGATGTAGGCCGGTTCATTTTAAAGACCTAATTTAACTCGTTTAAAAGTTAAGAATTGAGAAATAATTTCGGAAAACTTGAACAAAGGAGCAAGATTGTAACTCTTGTAACTTTGTACCTACAGGGTTTGGAAATTTATTATTTTATTAAAGCAGCAAGATTGTAGCTCTTATAACATGGTACGTACGTGGATTGGGAATTTAAATTTACTTTTGTTTTATAAAGCATCTCACTTGTAAGAGAGCCAACATATCTGGATGTAGGCCGGTTCATTTTAAAGACATAATTTAAGTCGTTTAAAAGTTAAGAATTGAGAAAAAATTTCGGAAAATTTGAATAAAGGAACAAGATTGTAACTCTTGTAACTTTGTACCTACGGTGTTTGGTAACTTATTTAGAATTTTATTTCATATAGCACGTCCTAAATAAGAGAGCCAACATATCTTGATGTGAGCCGTTTCAATCTAATAAATTACACCCGTAGGATAGCTAAAATGTTTTAAAAATAATGTAGTTTTTTTTTTGGGAAAATTTGATTAAAGAAGCTTTATTTTAACTCTTTTACCTTTGCACCTACGGGGTTTGGGAATTTATTCATATTTGTTTTTTATAAAGCATTTCTTTAGCAAGAGAGACAGCATATCTCGATGTGGGCTGTTTAAAAACATAGACCAATATATATCTGTTTAAAAATTAAAAACTAATGCAATTTTTTCGGAAAATTTTATTAAAGCCAGCAAGATTGTAGCTCTTATAACTTGGTACGTACGTGGTTTGGGAATTTAATTTTACTTTTGTTTTTTAAAGCATCTCCCATGTAAGAGAGCCACCATATCTGATATGTAGGGGGCCGGCTCATTTTAAAGACATATTTTAAGTCGTTTAAAAGTTAAAAAAATTGAGAAAAAAATTTCGGAAAATTTGAATAAAGGAACAAGATTGTAATTCTTGTAACTTGATACCTACGGGTTTTGGGAATTTATTTAGAATTTTATTTTTCATAAAGCAGTCCTGAAAATAAGAGAGCCACATATCATTGATATGGCTTTCATTTATGGACCCTATTAGGTCGCTAAATGTTTTAAAAAATAATGGAGAATTTTTTTTTTGAAAAATCTTTAATTAAAGAAGCTTAATTTTAACTCTTTTACCTTTGGACCAACGGGGTTTTGGGAATTTTAATTTATATATGTTTTTTATAAAGCTTTCCTAAGCAAGAGAGACAGCAAATCTGGATGTGGTCCGTTTGAAAACATACGACGCATATTAGATCGTTAAAAAGTTAAAAATTAATTGCCAATTGTTTCGAAAAATTTTATTAAAACAGCAAGATTGTAGCTCTTATAACTTGGTACTTACGTGGTTTGGGAATTTAATTTTTACTTTTGTTTTATAAAGCATCTCACTTGTAAGAGAGCCAACATATCGTGGATGTAGGCCGGCTCATTTTAAAGCCATAATTTAAGTCGTTTAATAAAAGTTAAGAAATTGAATAAAAAAAAATTCGGAAAATTTGAAAAAAGAACAAGATTGTAACTCTTGTAACTTTGTACCTACGGGTGTTTGATAACTTATTTAGAATTTTAATTCATATAACACGTCTAAATAAGAGAGCCCACATATCTTGATGTGAGCGCCGTTTCATTTTATGCACTTTAATTAGGCTCGCTAAAATGTTTTAAAAAATAATGTAGAGATTTTTTTTGGAAAATTTGATTAAAAAAGCTTTATTTTTAACTCTTTTTACCTTTGCACCTACGGGTTTGGGAATTTATTTATATTTTATATTTTATAATAATTTTTAAGAAAGAAATGCATTATTTTTTACTTTTTAACGATCTAATATATTGGTCTATGTTTTAAAACGGCCCACATCCAGATATGATGTCTTTCTTGCTTAGGGAAATGTTTATAAAATATAAATATAAATAAATTCCCAAACCCGTAGGTTTTAAGTTAGAAGAATTACAATCAAGCCTTTTTTAATCAAATTTTCGCAAAAAAAATCTACATTATTTTTTAAAACATTTTAGCGACCAAATTTTAAGGTGCATAAAATGAAATGGCTCACATCAAGATATGTTTGCTCTCTTATTTAGGACGTGCTAATATGAAATAAAATTCTAGAATAAGTTATCATCAAACCCCGTAGGTACAACAGTTACAAGAGTTCAATCTTGGTTCTTTTATTCAAATTTTCCGAATTTTTTATCAATTCTTAACTTTTAAACAAGGTCTTAAATTATGTCTTTAAAAATGAGCCGGCCTACATCCAGAAAGATATGTGGGCTCTCTTACAAGTGAGATGCTTTATAAAACCAAAAGTAAAATTAAATTTCCCAAACAACGTACGTACCAAGTTTATTAAGAGCTAAATCTTGCCTGATTATAAAATTTTTCGACAACAATTGCATTATTTTTAATTTTTAACGATCCTAATATTGGCTATGGTTTTAAACGGACCAACTCCATATATGCTGTCTCTCTTGCTTATGAAATGCTTTATATAAAAAAACATAATATAAATAAAAATAAACCCCGTTGGTTCAAAGGTAAAAGAGTTAAAATAAAGCTTTTTTAATTGAATTTTTAAAAAAAAAAATTCATTATTTTTAAAACATTTTAGCGACCTAATTATGGTCAATAAAATAAACGGCCTACAACAAGATATGTTGGCTCTCTTATTCAGGAATTGCTTTCAGAAAATAAATTCTTAATAAATTCCCAAACCTTGTTAAAGTTAGAAGGATTACAATCTTGTTCCTTTACTTCAATTTTCCCAAAAAGTTTTCTCAACCGTTTCCATTTTGAATGACGGAAATTTTCTGACAAATGAGCCGGCCTACATTCAGATCTGTTGGGTCTCTTACATGGGAGATGCTTTAAAAAACAAAAAATTAAAATTCCCAAACCACGTACGTACCAAAAGTTATAAGAGCAACAATCTTGCTGCTTTAATAAAATTTTCCCCGAAAGAAATGCATTATTTTTTAACTTTTTAACGATATAATATTGGTCTATGTTTTTATAAACGGCCCACATCGAGATATGCTGTCTCTCTTGCTAAAGAAATGCTTTATAAAAAAACAAATATGAATATAATTTCCCAAACCCCGTAGGTGCAAAGGTAAAAGAGTGAAAATAAAGCTCCTTTTACATCAAATTTTCCAAAAAAAAACTACATTTATTTTTAAAACAGTTTTAGCGACCTATATTAAGGTGCATACCAAAAATTTTGGAAAACGGCCTCATATCAAGAATATGTTGGCTCTCTTTTTAGGACGTGTTTATGAAATAAAATTCTAAGTAAGTTACCAAACAGTGTAGGTACAAAGTTACACACAGAGTTACAATCTTGTTTCATTTATTCAAATTTCCGAAATTTTTTTTCTCAATTCTTACTTTTAACGACTTAAATTATGTCTTTAAAAATGAACTGGCTCTACATCAGATATGTTGGCTCTTTTCCAAGTCGAGATGCTTAATAAACAAAAGTAAATTTAAATTCCCAATCCACGTACGTACCATGTTATAAAGAGCTACAATCTTGCTGCTTTAATAAAATAATAAATTTCCAAACCCTGTAGGTAAAAAAAAGTTACAAAAGTTACAATCTTGCTCCTTTGTTCAAGTTTTTCCGAAATTTATTTCTCAATTCTTAACTTTTAAGCGAGTTAAATTAGGGTCTTTAAAATGAACCGGCCTACATCCAGTATACGTTGGGCTCTTTTACATGAGACGCTTTAAAAAAACAAAGTAAAATTAAATTTTCAAACCACGTACGTACCAAGTTATAAGAGCTATAATCTTTCTCTTTAAATAAAATTTTCCGAAAAGAATTCCATGATTTTTAAAATTTTTTAACGATCTAATATTGATCTATTTTTTTAAACGGCCCACATCCAGATATCTCTCTTGCTTAGAAAATGCTTAATAAAAAAACAAATATAACATAAATTTCCAAACCCCGGTAGGTGCCAAGGGGTTAAAAAGAAGTTAAAAAATTAGAAGCTTCTTTAATCAATTTTTCCCAAAAACAAACTCCATTATTTTTTAAAAAACCCTATTTTAAGTGAAATAATTAAGGTCCATAAAAGAAACGGCCCACACATCAAGATTTGTTGGCTCTCCTTATCATGACGTTGCTGTATAATAAATTTCTCAAATAATTTCCCCAAACCCGGTAGGTACACAGTAACATAGAGTTTACAATCCTTGTTCCTTTATTCAAATTTTTTCTCAATTCTTATTTTTTAAACGCTTAACTTTTAAACGCCTAAAATTATGTCTTTAAAAATGAGCCGCCGGCCTACATCCAGCTATGTTGGCTCTCTTACATGTGAGAATTACGTTTTAAAATAAAAGTAAAATTAAATTTCCCGAACCACGTACGTACCATGTTATAAGAGCTATTACAATCTTGCTCCTTTAATAAAATTTTCCGAAAGAATTGCATTATTTTTTTTTTAACTTTTTAACGATCTAATATTGGTCTATGGTTTTTTAAACGTACGGCCCCACCATCCAGATATGCTGTTCTCTCTTGCTTAGGAAAGCTTTTAATAAAGAACAAATATAAATAATATTCCAAACCCCGTAAGGTGAAAGGGTAAAAGAGTTTAAAATTAAAGCTTCTTCTTTAATCACCAATTTTCCAAAAAAAAAAAAAACTCCATTATTTTTAAAACATTTTGCGACTGCTATATTATGGTTCATAAATAGTGGCCACATCAAAATATGATGGCTTTCTTTATTCAGTGACGTGCTTTATAAAACAACTATATAATAATTCACCATACCCCGTAGGTTACTAAGTTACATTACAAGGAATTACAATCTGTTTCCTTTATTCAAATTTTTCGAAATTTTTTTCTCAATTCTTAACTTTTAATCGACCTTATATTGTCTTTAAAATGAGCCGACCTACATCCAGATATGTTGGCTCTCTTGCAAGTGAGATGCTTTATAAAAACAAAATTAAAATTAAATTCCGAAACCACGTACGTACCAAGTAAATTATTTAAAAAGGAAAAAAAAGCCCCCCTACTAAAATCTTGGCTGCCTTTATGAAAATTTTCCCGAAAGAAATGCATTATTTTTTTGTCTTTTTTTACCATCTAATATTGGGGTCTATGTTTTTAAACCGACCACATCCAGATATGCTGTCTGTCTTGCTAGGAAATGCTTTATAAAAACAAATATAAATAATAAATTCCCCAACCTCCCGTAGGTGCAAAGGTAAAGAAGTTAAAATAAAGCTTCTACACAATTCAAATTTTCCAAAAAAAAAAAACAGCGTTATTTTTAAAACATTTTAGCGACATAATTAAGGTCCATAAAATAAAAACGGTGTGCCTACATTCAAGGTATTTGGCCTCTCTTATTCAGGACTTGTTTTCAGAAAATAAAATTCTAAATAAATTCGCAACCAACAACCGTAGGGTACAATAAAGTTTTTTACAAGAGTTAGAACTTGTCCTTTATTCTAATTTTCTCCCGAAATTTTTTCTTGATTCATAAATTTTAAACGAACTTAAAATTAAGTTTTAAAAAGAAAACCGGCCTATTATCCAGATATAATGGCTCTCTTACATGGGAGATGCTTTATCAAAACAAAAGTAAAATTAAATTTCCAAACCACGTACATACCAAGTTATAAGAGCTACAATTTTGCTGCTTTAATAAAATTTTCCTAAAGAATTGCATTATTTTTTTATTTAACTTTTAACGATCTATATATTGGTCTATATTTTTAAACGGCCCACATCCAGATATGCTGGGGTCTCTCTTGCTTAGGAAATGCCTTATAAAAAACAAATATATAAATAACTTCCCCAACCCCCGTAGGTGCTAAGGTAAAAGAGTTAAAATAAATTTTCTTTACCTTTTCAAATTTTCCAAAAAAAAATTTCCATTATTTTTAAAACAATTTTAGCGACCTACTAATTAAGGTCCATAAATTAAAACGTCCAACATCATGATATGTTAGCTCCTTACTCAGGACGTGCTTTATGAAATAAATTCTAAATAAATTCCATCCCCCGTAGGTACAAAGTTAACAGATTACAATCTTTCTTGTCCTTTATTCAAATTTTCCGAAATTTTTTTTCTCAATTCCTTACTTTTAAACGACCTAAATTATGTATTTAAAATGAACCGGCCTACATTGCAATATGCTTTTCTCTCTGCCCCTTACAATGTGGATGCTTAGAAAAAAAGTAATTAATTTCCCTAACCAAGTACGTCCAAGTTATAAGTGCTACAATCTAGCTGCTTTAATATTGATTCTTATTAAGAAATTATATTTTTTTAAAATTTTAAAAATCTAATATTGATCTAATTTTTTTAAACGGTTCAATATCCAGAAACGCATTTCCTCTCTTACTTATGAAAATACTTTTAAAAAAATTCTAATAAATTACCAACCCCATAGGTACAAAATTACAAGAGTTACAATCTTGTTCCCTTTATTCAATTTTTCCGAAATTTTTCTCCAATTTTAACAAAAAAAAAATAAACTTTTAAACGATTTAATTATGTCTTTAAAATGTAACGCCTACAATCAGATATGTTGCTCACCTTACATTTAAATACTTTATAAAAACAAAAGAAAAATTAAATTCCCCCAAACCATCGGTCGGTACCAAGTTATAGAGCTAACAATCTTGCTTGCTTTAATAAATTTTTCACCGCGGACCTCAAGATTTGCAAATATTTTAGTTTTTAACTTTTTAAATGATCTAATATTGGTCTATGGTTTTAAACGGCCCACATCCATATATGCTACAAGCTACATCCAGATATGCTGCCCCTCTTGCTTAGGAAATGCTTTATGAAAAACAAATAATACAAATATAATAAATTCCCAAACCCGAGGTGCAACAAGGTAAAAGAGTTAACAGATAAATCTTTCTTTATTCCATTTTTTCCCTCTTCCCTCCAAAAAAACTCTTATTCTTTAAACGATTTTTTTTGCCGACCCTATTTAAGGTCCATAAACATAAACGGCCAGTCAATCAAGGGTATGTTGGCTCTCCTATTAGGACGTGCTATATGAATAAATTTTTTATATAATTCCCTAACCCGGTAGGTTACAAAGTGGCAAGAGGTGTTACAATCTAGTTATTTTTTATTCAAATTTTCCCCGAAATTTTTTCTCAATTCTTTCTTCTTAACTTTTTAAAAACCGACTTAATTATTGTCTTTATATTTAAAATGAACCTGGAATACATCTCAAGATATGTTGGCCTCACGCTTACATTTTAAAA